>JBCFYV010000365.1:0-86020 GCA_039000515.1 Timema cristinae
TTTTTTTATTTTAAAAATTTTCGACATTGTTTTTTATTTTTTTTAGTAACATATCTGGGCCATCTTTCATAATTCTTATGGAATTTTCAAACCATGCTAAAATAGTTATTGAATATTTTCTTTAAAATGTTTCCATTTCAATGCTTTTTAAATGGGAAAAACAAAAATTATTAATTATTATTATTATTAGCACCGCGTCTTATACCCATTGGGGTTTATATGCACTTACGCTTATGTGAAAATGGTAGGGTGATTGTGAGATGAAGGCCCTTTACGCTTTAACGTGGAATCCGAACCACGGTGGAGGCCGGGCATTCCCCACATTCACAAGATGTCTTGTCAGAGGTGAAGGAAGGGTTTGGTAATCAGATAAATCTTTGCTGGGACCGAGGATTTGAACCCCGGCCGCCAGCATAGAAGTCTGACACCTTACCCCTAGACCACCAGGTCACCTAATTATTAATTTATTTATTTATTTTCTTTGTACAAATTAAGCTAGAGTTTTTGTTTAAAAACATATTATTTAATGAATAATTTCTTTTTCTTTTTAGACATTTTTTTTTAAAATTTGGGTTAGCTTCAAAAATCACGACGATATTGAGCTCTAACGACCCCAAGTCGACACTCTAGTCAAAATACATCGTTTTAAAATACAACTTTTCCTTCTGCAACTAGTTGTCTTAGTGGTAATAGGTTCCCCGTTAGTATGGTCATTACCAATTTAAAAGTTTAGTATCTTTTTGCAAGCGTTGGCTAACCTGCTGTATCGGAATGCAGGTGGCAGTGGAGGGTTAAACAAATATCTGTGACCTTCTAGAGTCAAAGGAACATGAAAAACCATGTGCATTAGGATAAGAAGGGCCAATGTCCAATTATGAAAATTTGCTTGGTTAAATATAAACATCTTAATATATTCAGTAACTAAAATACTCACAAAGTCTCCCTGGATGTGTGAATAAATATAGTTGGTCCCTACTTGCTTCAATGAGAGTATTACTCTAGTGATACATTATTTTCAAAGAAAAAACACATACTTCTCCATACACAAAGTTTTTTGACATTAGCCCTTATTTACCTGAGGCATTTAAAACATGAAAAAATTCTTCACTCTTATCTTACTTTCTTTATTGGGTTTTCTCATTCTTGAGCACTACACGTTTTAATAATAAGTATTAGGTGACCTGGTGGTCTAGGGGTAAGGTGTCAGACTTCTGTGCTGGCGGCCGGGGTTCAATCCTCGGTCCCGGCACAGATTTATCTGATTACCAAACCCTTCTTTCACCTCTGACAAGACATCTTGTGAATGTGGGGATGCCAGGCCTCCACCGTGGTTCGGATTCCACGTTAAACTGTAGGTCCTTCATTTCATCTCACAATCACCCTACCATTGCACATTAGCGTAAGTGCGTATAACCCGAATGGGTAGTAAGACGCGGTGCTAATATAATAATAATAATAATAATAAATAATAATATATAATAAGTATTAATATTCAAAGTATATGAAAACTACTGTACATTGAATTTTTTACCCACTATTATAACAAAAATAAACATTCCTGCTCATATCAAACATAGTTATTTTAAATAAAATTTGGTCTAAATGTATTTGGAGACGTTCTCATTATAATTTTATATACTAGTTTTTATTTTAAGGTCTAGGATTTGACTCTCGTTGGACTTTGGAATAAGTTATTTTTTCAAAAAGTTAATGAACGAAGTTTTTGGTAGTCAAGGTGTGAAAATGTTAATTTTATTTTATTAGCTTGTTAAATGTGATTACGTTCGAATTGAACCTGTTGCATTCTCGCAGTTTGTGCGCTCGTTTTCGGAAGAAATGTATCGAATCTCGAACAATAAGTACCCACGATGATTACTTTTTATATAACTAACAATATGCACCCGTTTTGCTTTCGAACAAAATCCAATGGATTGTATACATTTTGAGGTGGAGAAGTTTTTACAAAATATTAATTTTATATCCTTGTGAATAACAAGTTTGTGAAGCATGGGTCGATGGAAGAAAGGGCACACAAAGAAACTCAAAGATATAATTGATTATTTAACTGCTTGTCGTAAAGGGTAAGTTTTTTAATGGATGCAAATTACTGGCGCTTAGGCTATCTGTATCTACTAATTTAAGTACAATGGATGACTAGCGATACTATTTTATTTACGTACTATAGAAATAATATCAAAATTAAGATACAAATAAATATTTCTATATAACAATGTAGCGATTATTCTGATATTTCAAGTAATTTTTTTTTAAAAAGAAAGCTCTTAGCTGAAAGTAAATGTTACTAACACTCTGTAACGCACTTATTGTATGTTCAAAAATCTCTTGTGCCTTGGCCAAGTTCGTATCACGCTAGTACTAAGTAATTTCAAACCTAACAGGGAATCGAACCAGTCAAGTTAATAGAGCTGATTAATTTACGCACTCAGTGATCAGTCATAGCACTTTAGCAATATTGACCACGACATGGAGCCGATGATAAGAAAAATATATTTAAAACCATTAAAGTTAATGAACTTTTGTGTTCCTATGCCATAAAGTAAGTAAGTAGTTGATACCCGACCGCCATCTGTGGTATAGTGGTCAGATTTACTGGCTTCAGATCCTGAAGTCCCAGTTCGATCCCCACTGCCCCTAATTCTGTCTGTGAAGCAGTGGGTCTGAAACAGAACCAAAATCAACCTCGTTGGGACAAATAAGGAGATAGTCGAATGAATAAGTAGTGCTTCAGTCTAGAAAACTGAGATAGAAGTCTGGAGGGCTCGTGCTAACCACATGGCACCCTCAGCTTGAAAATGTTGGCACTATCTTCGCCAACATACAGCAGCCTCTCGATTGGTATAGCCTGCTTGCAGGCTGACCACATGGGATATTATTCAAGTTAAACTCTACTAATAGGATAAAAAAATTATTCCCAAAAACTTTTATTTCTGGAAAATTGTGTAAATCCTATAGATGTTTGAAAACTGTAAACACCGTATTAAATAACAGATACCCACTTCAGTGGCTGAGTGGTCTAAGGTGTCACTACAGTGTTAATTTGGTCTGCTGATAGCGGAGCACTTGGGGTGCAAAGGGGTACAACCGAATTTACCTGGAGTAGTCACTTTGATATGCTAATAACTCAAAACGGTACAAAACTAGTACAAAACTTTGGCATAAAAAAGGTTCAAAATTCAAAAAGTGGTACTACAGGTTAATGGAAGTCTAGCTGGCTGGAATGGATAAGCTAATTTTTCTGCTCGAGAGTGTGATTATATCTTGACGTATATATCTACCCACGTTTAGTCCAACTTGGTCGCCTACACACTTTACGGTCTGGCACTACACTTCTTTATCTCTCTCAGTTCTTGGAAAAAGTTTGCTTGCTGCCTTTACTGATTACTGGTCACAGTCGCCATTTCCCAATTGTTTAAACAAACCAGTAATTCTGCCAACCTGATGGCTGGAATCCACCAGTTTGTACAACGTTAGCAACACCATCTATTTTGAATTCTGAAAGTTCAACACACCGCCAGAGAGGGTAGGCAGGGCCATAAACTAGATCTTATAACAAGAGGTTATTAAGAGGAGTTTTTGGAACTATGTATCATACCCTAAAGGGTGAAAGGGTAGTTTAATTAAGGGTGAAAAGAGAAAATTGAATGTTCTTCAAATCGACTAACAATTTTGAATAAATTTCAAATCCAGGCACTGTTTAACATTATTAACAAAATGGCAACTAACATTTCATATTAAAATTACTTTGAGGGTACTTTACATTTTGCAGTAATTTCCAAATTTAATTACATCTTGCTTATATTTGAAATGTGAAATAACTTATTGCTAAGTTAAATTAATATAAAAAAACTTTAACCTGAAATATTTTTTATAAAATTAACAGTTTCTGTGATTTTGGCATAAAAAAAAATTAGGTCCTAGAAATTGATTACACTAATTGGTGAACAGATTTGTTTATTTCTTAAAGAGTTTTTTCTCAGTACGTTTCAGTAACAGTTAACATTATTTCATATAATGTATAGTGTACATATAGTGTGGTTGGAATATTTCTGGAAAAAAATTCTATTTTGTAACATTTATTTGTTTAATATACCCAAATTATAATTATATTCATAAAATGCATCTCAAATATTGGTTGATTGCTTCGGCCAGGATACTGGATTCCTTGCATTCCAATGTGGAGTGTTAAAATCATTGTCCTTTAGAGCGCTACAGTGAACTCGATGAGCTTATTCCATTGTACAGGTTTAGCTTCTTTACAAAATACAGAGTGCTGAGGTTGGAAAAGTTTTAAGATTAAGAACTCAAAAAAATGCTGAAATGACAGAAAAAGTAAAGTGAAGAACGCTATATATTTATTGGAACAAAACAAGAATAGGGACATAATTTAGAACAATATGAAAGCTAAGTAGTAAAATATGGTGAAGACACACTTGAGGTTTCTGCCTTTACTCAGTATGTTCAGAAGGCCCTTGCAGATTTCGGAGCTGCGCGCGGGAATTTTTTCGCTATGGCGACTTTCCCCGCTCACGCTTTTCTTTTGCTGCCTGGAGGGTTTTGCAACGCATCTCTGCTTCGAATTCCATCTTTAAGGGCCTACAGACGACACGATTTGGTCGGTCGGCCGATTTGGTCAGGTCGGTTGTAATATCGGGTCGTGTGTAGGTGTTGCGGCCGACAAAAAAAATCCTATTTCATGTCGGTGGTCGTGCTGGCGCATCCAACCGCACGACCGTCCGACCAAATCGTGACGTCTGTAGCGTTGTCGGGTGACTCAGCGTGTCAGTTCTACTACAAAACACGGGCGCGAGTAGTGGTGTGTATAAAAATACGTAATGGCAGACGTAGCTACCGAGCGCGAAGTTTATATCGAGTTTTTAGAACTATATAAAGATTTGACGTGCCTATGGGATAGCTCGTGTAAATTGTACAGTAATAGAGATGCGAGGAAATCAAGCCCTCCAGATCTACTGGAAAAGTTAAAAAAAATAGAAAAATGATTCAAGTATCGCAACAGTGAAGAAAAAAAATTGAAAATATGAGAAGTGCCTATAAAAGAGAGTTGAAAAAAGTAAGTAAATAATTTATAGGTAATTAAATTTTTTTCATAGTATAGGATTTAATTTACCAAAAATTTAATATAACTTAACTAAATATAAAAACAACTGTAAAAATAAGCATGTAAATAATTATAACTACAAACAAAAATATTGTTCCATGTTCATTTCAGATGCAACAAAGTAAAAGCACAGGAGCTGGCGTGGGAGATCTATATGTACCCACATTATGGTATTTTGAATACCTAACATTTTTAGATGACAAAGATGCAGTAAATTAGAAGTGGAGTCGACACTATTATCACTAGTGATGATGAAAATGAGGTAGGTAAATGTTTAAGCGTTTATAGGTACCTACATATTATAATGACCCAATACATTTATCATTCTCTCTTGAAAATGTACACTGCCCGTACCATTAAAATATTCAGTAAACATATTCCGAACATTTTTGCCATCATCTGTATGTTGTCTTTGGTTATTTCTCACCAGATCTAAAAACATATTTTCCTGGCGCCAGTCACCTTCACGGAATGTTTGGTTTTCTATATCTTCGTAGTCTACACAATTATTGGTTATATAATTATTAGATTTTTTCCTCAAATAGTTTATGCAGGAAACAGCTGGCCAAAACAATCACATCAACGTTTTTAATGTCTAGCAATATTGGTTTCTGGAATATTTGGAAACGTGATGACAAAATACCGAAAACATTCTCCACTACTCTTCTTGCGTGTGATAGTCTATAGTTGATAATTCTATTTTCATAAGTTATATTTTTTTGTGGAAATGGTTTCAAAAGATGTTTACTTATTCCAAATGCACTAATCACCTAAGAAAACATAAGGGCTAAAGTATTTGTACCAGGCAAAAAAGATGAACCTGGTAATTTCAATTCATCCGACGTTAGTTTTTCATAGAATGTTGTATTGTTTCAGCACTCCACCATCAGAAACACTTCCATTTATACCCGTGTGGACATATATAAACTCATAATTAGCATTGACAACTGCAAATAAAACTGTGCTGAATGTTCCCTTGTAGTTATAAATACCGATCCACTTCCTGTGGTTTATTAATTAAAACATGTTTGCCATCCATAGCACCAACACAATTATTAAACTGCCACATTGTTTCGAATTGTTTTGCTGTTTTTATCCATTCATTTTTGTTGCAGGTATCTGAAACACAAACCAAGATATGTCGACAACCTGCTAGTAAACGGCGCGCTACAAATTTGATGAAAAAAGCAGGAACAATTAATTGAAAGTGCCCAGAATTTGCTCTCTACGAAGATGACCCAGCTGAGTGCTACGGGCGGCAATAGGACTACAATTAAAGAAAATGCAAAAATACAACGCTGCATAGCGTAAAAATTGATTTGGAAGTAGTTTTTTATGGGAAATTAGACAAACTCTCTCTACAGTCTTCAATAACACTGAACAACTCTGGCTATTACCATCCAGTATACTACACCATCACCTTCATCATCTGTCAGTTACCATCCCGTACTAACCACACCATCATCTGTCTTACATTCGTACTACACATACCTTCATTCATCATCTGTCAGTTACCATAGCTATAACTCTCCTGTCATTTCACAAATACAGTCACCAGTGCATTCTTCATCTACACTGATACCCAATATAGTTACCATGCTAACACCAAATGATTCAATCCAAAACACTAACCAAGAAACCATTCATCAACAATCAAGCTCATACAACATGCTACAAAATACAAACATATGAAGGTGATAACAATGCAATTAAAAAATTTTCTAATAATGAGAAAATAATTTGTAAGTTTTATTAATAGCAATGTATCTTCAAGAATTTCTAACAATGAAAACATATTTTTTAGTTTTTATTAAAGAAGTCTATAAACTTCATAAATGTTTTATGATAATTTGTATTCGAGTTTATTATAATTTAATACAACTTTTTTTTGGCTCTAAAATATTTTTTCTTACCTGTATGTATTTTTTAGTACTTTAGAGATAGCCTCACATGTTTCTAGAATTATTTATGATAAAAGCTGCGCTGAAATGGCAGTGCTGTATTTTAGATCCGCATAATCTCGTCCTGTTGATAAGTATCTTAGAGTAGCAACCAGGCGCTCTTCAGCAGTAACTGCATTTCTCATGACTGTATTTGTTTTGTTATTAATGGAGTCACTAAATTTAATAATGTACTGAAACTTTCATAGTCCATTCTCAAATAGTTACGAAAGTCATCACTATTCAGTTCTTTTAGTAATATCATATGACTGAATTTTTTCCGTTCAATTAGCCATTTTTTGGCCCACAGTTTTCTTTTTCTAGAATTATCCCTAACGATGCTATTAGCGCGATCCCAACTTTTTGGTGTTTAGATAATATAGGAGGCATGATGCGTGTGTCTCTTACAGAAAAAAAAAAAAACACTGATGAAATTGGACACTAAGTCAGGTCGTGTGTAGGTAACACCTGATTTGGTCGGGCGACTGTTGGACCAACCAGATCGGATCGTCTGTAGGCCCTTTAGACACAGTCGTTCCATCTCTAGGCAGTGCAGCTACTCAGCCTGCCGAATATCCAGGCGGTGCCGCTCCTCGGCCCGCTGCTGGCGATTCTTGGCCTCCTGCAGGCTAGCATGACCGCCACGGAAACTGTTACCAACATCGGATTGGAACATCACCGGGTTTTTACCAACAAGTGCGATTGTGAGCGTTCTTTAGAAGATACCAACCACGGTACGATACCAAGTTCTGTCGATTATTAAAAGGACCTCTCTACTCCCTTGTTAGCCTACCGATACAGTATTATTTTGTTCTTTTCTTTCGTTGAATTTAATTTACTATTTACAATTTTGTGTATAGTAGTATTATTTATTTGTGTTTTAGGGTCTAATATTTTAAAGTTTTGTATATACTCAGTGTTTATAGTACATATAAACATTTTTCAAGTGTTGTATTTACTGTTTATAGTTATAATATGGTTGCTCATAAATGCTGTAGGTTTTATTTATTCTTTATAAGTGTTATTATAAGTTGTTTAGTTGAACAGTGTGTATTATAAAACTGTTATTATTTTAGATTGGTTTTTTTTTTCGTTAGTTAGATGTGCTATTCATTTAAAACGCTTTGTTTCAGTAATATTAATAATTGTGTTAGGTTAGGTTTGGACCACTAGTGAATAGTGTGTATATAAAACTTTAAAAGGTTGGATTCTTTTCTTAGTTTGATAATTTATAGTTCACGTTAGTTTGCATTAATTTTATTATTTATATATTGTAAAAACATCTTGATATGGAACGCTTTGCCCATCTTCAATTAATTATACTAAGAAAAGGGTAGAGAGGCAACGAATGCGATTGCGTAGGCGAATGCTTCGTGATATTAGCAATCCTTTAGAAATCTCCGAGAGAAACATTCCAAAGTTTTATTTAGAATTGTCGTGTTAGGGTCGGGATTTGTGTGATCTCTTGAGGGGCAGACTCCAAAGACCCTAGCATCAGGGATTCCGGTCCACATACAGGTAAATTAACATTTAATTCACATTGTCTAATTTGAACATGTGAATTTGTTCTATTTTGCTTAAGTAGGCCTACATTATTTAATTAATAAACTTATTTGGGATTTAGGTACTTGCTGCGCTAAGATTTTCGCTGAGGGTGGCTACCAGCGTGGAGTGGGCCAAGATGCCTTTGTCTCATTTGAGTCAGACAGCAACTGGCTCATGCATCCATGCTGTCTGCAATGCAGTATCAGCCCAATTAGCAGACTGGTGGATTTTATTTCCTACCCACCGCAGCCCAGAGGATAGGGTACAGTATGGGTAAGTATAAACCAAAGTTATAGGCTAGCATTTAAGAAAACATAACCCCAACTCATATTTAAATTGCCCACATATAATGTAAAAAATTGTGTATTTCTTGATAAATTCACACTTACCACACACTTCCCAGCGAGGACTGTATTACACGCTTCGAACAGCAACAGCCCTTTCTATATCCTTAAGCTACTTTCTAGCAATGATAATAGAAACTATGTAAACGCCATCTATTAGCATGCTGACGACGCATCGCTTAGACTGTCCTTGGTCTAAAGGTCGTTTGGGGGCTGCATCGGTACACTTTTAAACTTGATCACGTGAATTCCAATTCAACTCTCAAGGGTACGGATCAAGGCATCGGCGCATAATTGGACTATTCGGATACAGCCAAGACTAATTATTCCTCAATTAAATTTAATAAATAATTTCAAAATAAAATAGGCCAAGGTTGTGTAAATTTATGCCAACGCCTGCACAGTTACTTAGGCCTCAATGTGTCTTCAATTCTTAATCAAACGGAAATCTTAAAAAATAAAAAACTTCAGTTGGTAAACCATAAAAAAAAACATCTATAATTACCGAAATTATTGTTAGAGCGGTTTAAAATAGAACACCATTTTTGTCACTAATAATTATTATTGTGTCAAAGAGAGCTTGTTTTTTATTGAATTTTTTTATTTTGTTTTCTTCCTATTTTTATAAATTATTCTTTTTTATACTCACACAACTACTCAGTATCATATTGTTTTGTTTTTTTCCTGTAGATTTGGATCCACACAATAATTCACAATTATTATTCTTTGCAATGTGTCAGACTAAACTACTAAGGTTATACACCTATGTACTAATTATGCTAATCGTTTAGGAAATGGGAAGGTTGAATTGTTGTGTAATTTTTTTTAAATGAGCATTTTATTTGCTTAGAAAGATAGTGGAAACAAATTAAGGAAAATTACCCACAGGGCACTTGAACCCGATCACCCTAAACATAATAAATCGCAATGTTGGGAAAAATTATATATATATATTTATATTTTTTTTTAAAGATTTTCCCAAGTTCTAGGCTTCCCAGGGGTAATTGGTGCGATTGACTGCACCCACATTGCCATAACAACTCCTCATGAACACGAAGAGCAGTATTTTAATCACCATGATGTATCACTCGCTCAATGTGCAGGTTGTAAGTGGCCTTTGTTGGATAAATTATTGTATTATTAAATACTTAAGATGCTAAACTATTTCTCATGTTTTTAACCGTGTTATTTATTTAGTTTTATTCCTACATTCAAACATAAATATTATTAACTATTTAATTATCAAGGATGAAAAGGGTAGTTAATAGAAAAATATATATTTACTTTACATCTATTACTGTTTCCAGCCTAGGTAGGTCAGTTTTTATTCAAGCCAATGGGAGCCAGGCCTCCACCGTGGTTCGGATTCTACGTTAAACTGTAGGTCCTTCATTTCATCTCACAATCACCCTACCATTACACATTAGCGTAAGTGCGTATAACCCGAATGGGTGGTAAGACGCGGTGCTAATAATAATAATAATAATTCAAGCCATATAGTTTCCACTACTGGCTGGCTAGACCTGTCATAGCTTTCATATGACTTATAATCTAATTTAATCTATGCAAGACACTACATCTAGCCCTGGGCATTAATTCAGCAAAAACACTACCGACTGAGCTATGGCAATGGATTGTTATTAGGTAAATGTATTTTCATTATTTTTGCAAAGGGATGTATATTTAGTTACATTCATAGTGATTTAGTAATTCTAAAGGTAATTTATCATAATATTACCTTTTTCAAACTTAATTTTTTACTTTTTACTATACCTAATTGTTAATGTTTTATTGATTAATCTGTAACCTTAAATATGTGATTTTTATTTGTATTGTACTGTCTAATTTTAATATGTTTTTTGTATTTTAACTTATTCCGTACTTAACCTGTTCTTTTTCTACAAGATTTCACAATCCTTAATAAGAATTATAAAGTTGTAAAGTTTTCATTATTATAGACTTGCCAGTATTCTATTCATTCTATCTTTTCTTCTATATTAATGTAATATATATTCAGACTTGTTATATCTATAACTATGAACCGTCCTAAATGGGGGGGAGGCTCAAACTACAAGAAAGGTACATAACAAAAAAGGGGGGCATCAAGGAATGAATGCAAGGAGTTCTGTCCTTTTACAAGGTTTAAAGACAACATTCAAATCATCAGATCTCGCAACTCCCACCTGTCGCAGAGTAAAACATATGGATAGTCCATCTCAAGAGAAGGTAAAGAATATATACTGCCCCTAATGTTACCATATTAGAAAACTTACTTAAATATTACTCTCTCGTATACCTAGGGTATGGTGGGAAAATCTTATATTATAAATCACGTCAAGAAGATATTTGTAGAATATAGAATATCAAATTTATTTAAAAGGATTAAATATTGACATCAAATATTAGTTGTAATATATACAATTGTATAATATTTATGGTTTTCACCAAAACTGTCTTTAAAAATGCTATAGTAATTATCCAGTAGATTTTAGAAAGTTCATAACAAACAAATAATCATTTACTTTACTTTAGAGTTGACAGAAGTAGATAGGCTACAAAACATTTATAGGCTTTGGTTCCCTTTTCTTTTTTTAATGGCTGTCATAATGTTTGTGATGATTAATAGGTTATAAGAGAAAGCTTAAAAATAATATGGTTTATTATCTTAACAGTTAAATACCAAAGCGTATTTAATCTTAATAACCTCCTTGAACTAAACATAAGAAAAATACCCTAATTTGGTATCCACAAATTTTATCCGAATAATTTTATAACAATAAATATTACGAGTCTATAGCAAAGTACAAAAGTTTTAATCCTAAGTTCAACCAACTCAATGTTTTTCCCTGGAACATGCATTTAAATATTTCTCACAGAAATATCGAGTTAAAAAAACAAACATTCTATATTGATGAAAGAAAATCGATATCTCTCAAAAGTTAATAATGTTATTATCCAGCAAGGTTAACGACTCGATTCGCATTGTGATAACCAACGAGGTCACATTAAATTTACTACAATGCTCCATATTTTGAGATAAATTGAAATGACGTTCAAAACTGAATTTAGAATAATTAATTTTAAAATACAAAGCTAAGTTAGAGTTGCCAGAAAATAATTTAGATTCTTACATTATAATACGAATAAAAGCCGGAGCTTCTCCTACCCCTAGTACGGTTAAGGCCCAATTGTCTCGATAGTAGGCTCAGATGCCCGTATAAATACAATCTGCCACAGAGGGGGAAAAGAAGGGAGACATTGGGGGGGAAACACTTTAGGATCGCCAGGGAACATATTGCGCATGCCAAAAACGAACTTCGGGGAAGTTCGTGGCCGGTCGGGAATCTTCACGATTGTGGATATCCGCATTGCGTCAGTCAGCCCACTTTACGGGCGTCGCCGATTTGCGCCCCATTCTTCAAGTTTTAGTATTAGTTTGTTTCGGTCAGGGCGAAGTTATTTTCCGACTTGTGTCTATCTTGCATGGGAGCCCTGGCAGCGGGCAAACTGGGTAATCAGCGCCTTGTTTTTTGTTTAGAGTCTATGGTACGCCATCCGATGCTACAATATTCAAATTCTTATAATCTCAATATGTTGTTTGTTAATTAAAATTTTTTTCTGTCTTTAACTTTTTCTTTTATTTCATATCACTTATTATCTTTTTCATTTTTAATTAGATCCTTTTGTTTTGTTTATTGGGTGTTCCTTGAATAATTATTATTATAAGGGATGTATGATTGTGCTTGGAGGGGGGAGGGGTAAGCAAATGTTAATTTGGGTAAAGTATGTGTCACCCAATAGGATGTGAAAACCAGAATGAAAAATAACATGCAGGTTGGCACCCTCACTGTATCCTCGGATTAGGACCCCAACTTCTGTCACTGGCAATCTAATTGGCTATATAATGAGAATAAGTGTTTAACAGGAGAAGGGGGGGGGGGGGGATTAAAGGTCTTGATGTCTTAAAAACATACAAGAATCTATGCAAAAATATGTGTATTTTTTCTTTGTTACAGATATGTGATAGAAACCTACGTGCTCTAAATGTTAATGCAAGATTTCCTGGCCGAGTTCACGACCAATTTATTTGGCGTGACAGTATTATTAAGCAGGAGATGAAAGATTACACAGGAAAGAGTTGGGATTTCTACCTTATTGGTATGTATAATTATATATACTTTCCATCGCGCCTTACTACCCATTCGGGCTATACGCTTAAGCTAATGGCTTAGGAATAGGAATGGTCGAATATAGAAGAAGGGAACACACATTTGTGTGGAGGGATAGTGGAAACCATTTAGGAAAAACCACCCCCAGTTCTTCTGAGTGAGATTCGAACCTCGATCTCCCTGCCCTCGGCAGTCTAGCTCAACATGATACTAGCGGGTTAGCTAACTATTAGCCCAAGGCGGATGTACAATTGATGTAGAGATGATTAAAGAGGAGAGTAGTTAAGAGGTACACTCTCATTGTACCTGGCAGAAATTTGAACCTCAACACATGTCACAATATTAACATTTGGCACCCTAATGCATTAACGCAGCCACCACATTAGATTTTATGTTGAATGCACACTGAATTAAATCTTTTAAATTGCTGTTTGTGCAGGTGATTCTGGCTATGCGCCAGAACCATGGCTTCTCACCCCCATCACCAATGCTGCAAGGGGCACCCCTGAAGCACTTTACACTGAAACACATTGCAGTGGTAGAAATGTGGTCGAAAGGTTTTTTGGAGTGCTGAAGGGGAAATTCCGCTGCTTACTTAGAGATTGCACTACGCACATGCACAAGCGGCAAAGATCATAGAAACATGTGTTGTTCTGCATAATATGATGATCCACTACAGGTACTTTGTTTACACACAATATATTAAAATATACTAATTTTCAACTCATCATATCATGTCTCCTTTACATCTTATTGCTTGTTAGGGCTGCTTTACAAACACTTAAATCAAAAGATATTAAGGGTAGGATGACCAGGTGAGCGGCTGGAAACTGTTCATGATGATCTAAGTATTCACCTTTTTTGTATAAAAAACTAATCTAAATCCATATAGGACTTGTACCCAGCCAGGAGCCAAAGGCCCATTTTATCCAGTGATTAGACGCAAGAGTATAGAAAACATGTGATAAACACAGACAAACACACTAAGTCGAACTTGTCTTATTACCTGTGCAGGCTATATGCATATATAATTACTCCAATTGGGTAGGGAGGAAGAACGAAGCATTAATCTAACTTATATTTGGATTAGAACCCCAATATCCTCCCCTCCCCCCATCAGCCAGCGAGTGAGTGCGGGCTGCTATATACAACAATATTATTAACCGTTGAAGTTAAATGAATAATAAAAAAATGGAGTTGGGTTTACATGATTAAATTTTATTAAATATAAAAAATATCCAAATCAATTACAACATATTTTATTCTAAATGACAATAGTAAAAAATAAGATTAGTCCTCAAGAATTCTTCCCCACTATTATTGATCCCTGTAACAAAATTTCAAAGGAATTAGTATTTATACTTAAACATTTAAAAAAAATCGATGTTTAGTTGATATTTGTCGTATGTACATATACAATAATACACCCATTATCAAATTTCAAGTGGTAGTGGCTATTTGCAGATTTAATTGGTGGATTATTTATTTTTGATAATGTAGGGTACTTCTTGATAAGAGAAAAATTGTATAGCGACATGTATTTCAATATTATCTATAAATAAACAGACTCTTAGATAGTTTTAATTTTATTTTACACATTTTACATCCATTACTGTTTCGAGCCTGTAGCTGGGTTTGGTTTATTATTTGAAAACTAAATTTTTCACTACAGGCTTCCTAGGCCTGTTGTAGCTTCTCTTATAATCTAATTTGGATCTAGAACACACAACACCCAGACTTCACCAATGATACATTTTTCAGCCATGTTTGGGTATTTAACCCAGTACCCTAAGCTCAGTTGGTAGTGTGTCTACTGAGCTGAGATGTATATAGTAAAATACTCATTAAATTTGTCATAGCATAATAGTATGGATATTAAAAAAATAAATCATTGTTTTAGTCTTGCACTATACACAAGTTAAATTCTTTGCTTTATCGTTAGAATAATACAATTAACTAGAATATTCAGAGGTTTGTGCTAAGGTAATTAGTTTACATATCAATGCTTACAAGTAATATATGAGAGATTTTTTTCACTGTAAGTCGTTTCAGGATAATATACTTGTTCCAACAACTTTTCCTGTGCAGAAGATAATCTATTGACTGCAATGGCCATTTCCTTAAAGTAGAAAGCATATAATTAGGTATTGTTTAGTTAATTGAGGTAGTATCTGGAATTGATTTTGGAGGAAAGGGGTGTAGTCATCAAAATAATGTTTAATTAGCTGAAAGGGAGTCCAAGGACCCTCTCCAGTAAAATTTAGAAGGCTCTGGATACTATTTGAAGTGATCCTTGCCTTTATTTTTGTTTGTTTTAAAACATATTTTCTAGATTAAGTTTGGAAATGGTCTTTGCCCATTCCTCCCCACCCTGTGTACCACTGTAACAAAATGCAATGTTAAATAAAAGGTTTATGTCATGTTCTATTAATAACATCTACCCAATATTTTGAGATGACTTACCTTGATAGAGCTGTTGTGGTCCTGTTGAATGCCTTGGAAGAGCTCCTCGACATCCGTACACCTCTTCCTCTTTCCTGAAAATATACCAAAAAGTAGTGTAATTGGACAGGGAGGCTGTGTGTAAACATAATAAAACCCACTGAAACTTTATACTTAGACCCGCCTCGGTGGCGTAGTTGGCTAACGCGCTTGTCGTGTTGAGCTCTACTGCTGAGGACGGGGAGATCGAGGTTCGAATCTCGGTCGGGTGAACTGGGGGTGGTTTTTCCTAAATGATTTTCCACTCTCCCTCCACGCAAATGCGAGTTCACTTCCTCTAATTCAACCTTCCCAATTCCTTATCCATTAGCGTAATTAGTACTTAAAGCGTATATAACCAGAACGGGTAGTAAGACGCGGTGCTAAATATTATTATTATTATTATTAATTATTTTATACTTAGCTCATACACAATTTTATTTTTTGTGATATGCTTTTTTTATAGTCATTCCTTGACGATTGTTTGTGATATAAAATGCAATGCATTTTCTGATACACTTCACAATTAGTTTTGATAATACAAGCTATTTATTTTAATTTGAGGATAGAATCTAATATGCACTTTCTAAATCTACTTATTGTAACAGACTAACACAACACTCTTTACATTAATTTATGGTGAAGTGTAATACATCACTTTCAACCATTTTAATTTTTTCTAGCGTGTCTGGAATCGACCCCAGGATTTATGATCTGTATGCAGATATACCACCTAATTATGCAAATTCTGGTTACTATAAGTTAATGTAAACACTAAAAATAGTATATTATATAAAAAAAATGAATACACATGCACCTGTGTATGTGCAAACTACTTACTTGAGGGTTTGGAAGGGTAATTTCTCAGAGACCTGGCCGGGTCCTTCACCTGGAATGAAGGTGGGGTGTTGCCCTGCTCCATTTGTACTAAGGCCCTGCCTGTGGCTCGATAGTCACCTCCACCTCATTCTGAACCCACTCAAACTCTACAGCAAAGGGATATGCAATGTATTAATGTGAATTCGATAGCTATATTTTTAATGGCACTAAAAATTTTTTATTAGTCACATTGTGTGTAGCCTATTTTTTATATGGTATATAAAATGTTGTAAACCATGTTGTAACAATGGAGATTATTAGAAATCACTAACTAATTGCTTTCAGAATGCAAATAAAAATAATAAATGTTTTCTACTTTTTGCAAACTTAGATGTATCACTAAACCCTTAACGCACACCAATATATTTAAACTCCTGAAAGGTTCTATTTATTAAGTTTATAATTTTCTATAGTAGTTTACAAAACTATTTCATGAATGCCCTTCTGGTGACAAACATGCATATATTTTCTTTGATTTTAGATTATTATAGCACACATAGGTGCATAAGAGACTTCAATACAATTTAAAGAAACTAGACTTTTTTCCAAGTGTTAGTGCACATTTTATAATATAAAACATAAAAATATTTGAAAAACCTGACAAAGAGTAAATAGTTTGATTCAAGAACATTTCTTACTTAACTCCAATGTTATAAATGATATAACAAAATAAAGTGGTTCTAAACCAAATATAAATTTGTCATAATTGGCTATCAAAAACTATGATGGAATAAAACTGTTCACATACAATATAAGGTAGACTTGTATTAGGCCTATGCAAATCATGTCTTAACATTAGACCTATTACATACCTCTGATGGAAGCGGGAACGAAATATCCACACACCATTGGGCTGTTCCTCCGACTCTGCCTTTAAAAATAGAGAAACAGAACTTCTGTATTACAAGTATAAAGCACTATCATGGATTTTTTTAAAAATTTTCCTGTAATAAATAATCAAATATAGCTAGATGATTAGTATGATTGTTTCAGAAGTAGGTTTTTTGACCCACATTGGTGGGTACAACGGGCAAAGTACTGGATGGTTTCCCGATCGTGAACATTTCCTAAATTATAATCTCGTAGATAAACAATTTTTTGGGAGGGACATTTATTGTTCACAGTTGCTGTAGGTCATTGCTTGATTTAAATCACATAAAGGTACTCAAATGTATATGAATGTGTTATTATTATTATTGTTTAACGGCCCATCGACACATCCGAGGTCATTAGGGCCTTGAAATATATTAAAAACATAATAAAATCCCCATAGGGGAAAGAGATAAAACATTCACCATCTGAGACACTCCATAGGAGTGCTCAAATGGCCTCTTGGTATAAATTAAGTGATCCACCTGCTATAAAAAAAACCACAAGTGTATCACTCCAATAAAAAGGACAAAACAAACATATTAAAATATAACACGTTAAAAAGACAAAACATATTAAAATGATAATACGTTTAAAAAGACAAAACAACATGTAAAACTGTTAAAAAGATCCCAATATGAGATAATATTCCAAAAGAACCACTTTATAAAAGTGACTCAAATGGCATTAAAAAAGATCCGCCTGGCGTATAAAACGGAGTAAACAAATAATTCCATCCGACTATCACGTATAAAAAAAACGTAAGTCACCTTTAAAATCAAGAGCCAGACGGATAGGGGCTAGTTTGCGACACTCCACCAAAATTGATGCACACTAAGGGGGAGTATCACAAACTCACACACTGGAGGTGGATCCCCTCTTAGTAAAAAAACTTGGGTCAATGAAGTATGCCCGACGCGGAGTCTCGTCACGATGACCTCCTCTCTTCTAGACTTTCGTATAGAAGAGGGGCCATCGCGACACACCGTCCCTGATGGACCGCAGCTTGTTCTGAGCAGGGGTCGAGAACCCACTGCTCGTGCCAGGTGCTAAGACTCCACCGAACATAACCCTTTAGATCTAAAACATGACCCCAGACTCGCCTCCGGAGCAGGCGTGCTGCCTCCTTGGCTGCCTTGTCCGCCAGTTCATTTCCTGGAAGACCAGCTGACCAGGAATCCAGCAAAAGGCGAGCCGGGTGTTAATGAATCAATTTTAAAAATTTGCTAATGTATCATCGCACGAGGGGATTCCAGGAGTAGAGAGTGGACAATGCCAACAGAGCACTCATGGAATCCGTGCAGATGAGGACAGAACGGTGACTACTTCGGTAACAAAACACAAAGATTTAAAAATGGCATAATTCAGCCGTAAAAACACTGGTTTCTTTAGGTAAACCAAATTTAAAATTGGATCCTTCCACAACAAAAGCACATCCCACGGAGGCTCCAGATTAGAGCCTCAGTGTAGATGCGCTCAAAATCCGTGAAAGCGAGTGGAGAGGAGCTCATTAAAGGTCCTCCTCATATACAAAGTTTGGGGTGGTCGCTTTAGGGAACTTGGCAAGATCAAAATGGCATTTGGAGTGGCGTATCTTCCAGGGAGAAACTCGACCTGGGATGTGGGATAGCCTTTGGCAGGACATCCCACACGTGTCGAAAACCGATAGCATCCGGATCCCAACCGGCCTTGTACTACGCCATTTGGTTTCATACAAGACACGGTTAGGGGGATGAAACACAGGCCGTAGCAACATCTGGCTCAATAAATGAGTTTGACACTAAGATGCCAGAAGTAGGACCGCCGGTAAGAAAGAGGGGGCTCACCGGCGTCGGCACAGATGCTGACGACTGGACTGGTACGAAAAGGCACCATAGCCAGTCGAATGCCAGCATGGTGGAAAACCTTTTTATCGAGCCATTTTAAACGAGGTTTCGGCCGGAACCAATATTACCAAAAAAGCCCGTAATAGTTTGATCTACCAGGGCCTATAAAGCGCATCAGGTTCCTATCAGCACCCAAGGGCGCCCTTCACAACTTTAGTAAATTCAAGCCTTTACACACTCGCTTCAGGTCTTTGATGTGGGGGATCCACGTTAGTTTAAAATCAAATAAAAGTCCAGGAACCTAACGCTCTCGGAGACAGGAAAAACAAACTGGTTCATTAAAATATTGGGCTTGTGTATTCCGCGTAATCTATGGAATGGGGACGACAGTCGTCTTGGCCGCAGAGAAAGAAGCCATTACGAGATGCCCACAACCATAGATTGTTTACAGCGAGTTGTATCGTGGCGTTCAGCCCTGTGGAGACTTATGAAACTGCAATAAATTGCGTAGTCATCCACAAAAAGGCATGAACGAACAGGTAAGCGCACGTTGTCTACATGCTATTTATCGCAATAGCGAACAACGTGCAGCTCAAAGGACTAGCCCTGGGGCACCCCATTTTATTGAATAAAATCATCGGATAAGGTGTTGTTTAACCTTACCCGGAAGTGTCTATCTGACATAAAATTAGCTATAAAAATAGGGAGGGTCCCCCGGAACCCCCAATTAATAAAGGTATTTTAAGATGCCGTAACGCCATGTGTATCGTACGCCTTCTCCCAAATCAAAGAAAACAGCCAAAAGGATGCTGTTTATGGAGAAAGGCGTCACGAACAGTAGTCTCAAGACGACGAGATGATCAACCGTGATCGGTTCGGCGAAAACCACATGAATATTGGATAGCAGATTGCGGGATTCTAAACACCATATAAATCGTTATTTATAATTTTTTTCTAATATTTTGCATACACAGCTAGTTAAGGCTATCGGTCTATAACAGTTGGGTCTAATTTTTCCTTGCCACTTTATATATTAGGGATAACGGTTGCTTGCCTCCAGTGTTGGGAATTGACGAGATTCCAAACACAATTGTAGAGGTCTAAGAGGAACGCCCGTCCAGCAGGGGACAGTTGGCGCAACATTTCGTAATGGATATCATCCGGGCCAGAAGTTGTATTGCCCGCCTGGGACAGGGCATAGGTATATTCCTCTTTACTAAAGGGGGATTATAATCCTCCCCCCGACTTTGGCCAAAATCAATAGTAAGGCGCTCGATGCTGCGCTTATGCACCGCGAACTCGTTAGAGTAGCTCGCAGTGCTAGAAATAGCGGCGTACCTCGAGCCCAATACATTTGGCGACCTCCACAGGGAGGTGACAAGCGAACCGTTAGACATGAGGGCAGGTATACTATTAATGGAATTTTTGTTACCACTTAATTTACGTATATTGTCCCAAACCTTAGTTGTGGGAGTGGTAATTGTAAGGGTAGAAATAAACTGTCTCCAAGAATCTCTTCTGCTTTCTCGAATAACACGGCGAACTCGAGCACGTAGAATCCGGAATGTTTCCAGATTCTCCAAAGTTGAACGTCGATGAAAGAGGCGAAGGGCCCTTCGACGATCAGAAACAGCCAACCGACACTTCTCGTTCCACCAGGGAACAGGACGGTGGCGCGGATTTGGCGAGGATTTAGGGATGGAAGCCCTCGCCGCCGCGATGAACCGTCGAAGTAAAATGCCCAGCCTTAATATCGACGTCAGGATGTTGGGATTCACCAAATACAGCGAGCTCGCGGAATCTATCCCAGTCAGCACGTTTTAGCACCCATTGGGGTATCCGCGCTGTACTGGGAGGATTTTCAAGTGTTTAGAGCAGAATGGGATAATGATCACTGCCACATAGGTCCGAGTGGACCTGCCAAAGGAAGTGGGCAGCGATCCTGGGACTACAAAATGTTAGGTCGATGGCAGAGGATACACCATTAAGGTGGAGAAGTGTGTCTGGGTCCCGGTGTTCATTAACACCAGGTTTCCCGAGACAAGAATATCCTCTACCATCCTCCCGCGGGCGTCTGTAAAATTAGACCCCCACACCAGGTTATGCGCGTTAAAGTCCCCCAAGATGATATAGGGGGCGGGAAGTTGTATAAAGAGGGCCTCTAGTGTCCTCTTGGAAACACGTTCACCTGGTGGGAGGTAGATGCAGCATAAGGTTACCTCCATAGGAAGGGAGACTCTGACAGCAATCACTTGGAGATCAGAAACAATATTAATATTCTTTTGATATATAGTACTACGTGCGAATATAGCTACACCTCCGCTAGCCCGATCAAAGAAAGGCTTGTCGGTACGATACACATCGTACCCACGAAGCATCGGGTTGTCAGTTGGGCGGAAGTGGGTCTCTTGCAACACAACATGGATGGATGCAGGGAAGAAATTATTAGTTTGATTTCCTCTACACGAGCATAGAAACCCCTACAATTCCATTGTAGTAGCGACATAAGTTTTTAGTATGAAATTTAGTTATCCTCGCAATCCATTTCATTATCCTTTAAGAATAAAAATTTGTTGAGGTCCTCTTTAGGCCCTTTTGCCTTTCCCAGTCTCTCCTGTACCTCTCGCTTCAGGAGAGGCTTCGGCTTATTTTGGAAAGACTGGGGAGTCGGACTCTTGTTCGAAGGCTTTAAGGCATTTGACGCTTTTTTATATAAGTTTTTCGGCGGTCTCTCGCTGGTCCTCCTTCAAGGCACCAGTGGGACTCGCCTTAGCGGCCTCAAACTGTTCCGTAACTCGTCCCCACCTACAGAAGCCCAGAGATGGTGTGAGAGGCTCAACAACGGCCGCCCTTGTTTTTAGTACCACGAGGCGGGCTCGGGGGGATTACCCGAGGTGGGCTTGGGGGGGGTTCCTCGAGGTGGGCTCGGAGGAGTTCCTCGAGGAGGTCTCCTCGGTGGTATAGGTGGGGGAGACGACCGTTGTGGCGGTTTGGCCACATTTAAAAGTTTTGGCGCCACAAAAGTTGGCGCGGAATCAACATAGGTGTCTCGAGAAGAGACCAATGGCCCTGGTCGCGTTGGCTCCTTAGCAAGATTAACTGCGCAATGGAAGTTGGGGCAGTTATATTTTGACTGACAATCCGGCTATATGAAGTCTGAAATACCGGAGCTTGACTCGATACGTTCCTTGCGTGCCTGGCATATGAGATCTTCTTTTCAGATTGTATCTCTAGGACTTTCTTCTCTACCTTCTATTTTGGACAGGCCCGAGACCAGGCGGAATGCGGACCCTTGCAGTTGACGCAGTATTTAGGAGACTCTCATGGTGTTTCGTGAGCCTCCTGTCCACAATCCGCACAGGGTTAGCTTTACCACGCCATCGCAGCGTCGTATGCCGAAATTCCTGGCACTGAAAAACAGCGCCGAGGGTTAGGGACATACGGCCGGACCCTGAGCACGTGGAAGCCTGCTCGGACCTCCTTCGGAAGGGTAGGAGTCGCAAATGTGAGGATATACGTATCCGTCTTCTTTTCTTGTCCATTCTTTTTTGTGACAATACGGTACAACTTCGGTGACATGCTGGGGGGAAAACTCCTCACAGATCTCCTCAATGCTTACGCAGTCGAGGTCAAAACAAGTGACCACTCCCTTGCAAACATAGAGGAACCCGTGAGGTTCCACCTTCTCCGGTATTGAAGCCGTATTACTCGACGGTATTTCAGTAATAGCCATGATGTTGGAGGACTGGACGTCAGTTATAGTCTTATTAAAATAGTGCCATCAAAGCAATTTCCTTATAGAGAAGTTTGATTTTGCTGCACCATTTATCGTCTCTTTCGAGGATAAATGGGCTGACGCGCTTAAGGTTTCCATTGGCATCGTCTCGAGACATCACCAGGAAGCGGGCTGGGGCCTCACCATTTCCCGGGTTTCCACAGTGACAGGGCTGGACGGCCTTACCCGTTTCTGCCTCTTATCTATATTACGACCCTGCGAGGGGCCGGGCAGACAGTTGCCAGCAGTGTTTAGCAGTACGTTGCCAGCGGCGACAATGTTGTCGCCATGCCATGATTGGGGACAACCTACACAATACTCGGATCGTAAACCCAGGGTGATCCAAGTTGGTTCTACCACATATGGCCCTGTTAACTGTCCCGACGAGAGGCTCTATACGACGCTAGACATGACAACCTTCGCATAGAGCATCGCCGAGAGAGAGGTCGTCGCAGCAAGTGGGTGTAGGAAAGTGCCAATTTTACGTCCGGGCCCTCATGAACGCAACCGATCTTTTCTCAAAGTAGGCTACCCGGTTATTGTCATCCCTAAGGCCCTTCTACTAAGATATTGCAACCGGCGCACTTTCATTTAGGAGCTCAAGGCAGTGGTATTCAATAATAAACAGAGAAGAGCCGGGTTAGTTGCAAAGGTCGTCAACGGAAAGGCCAAAGGCCTCTGTGCAGGATGAACGGTGGGGGAAAGGAAGAAAAAGGTAAGGGTAGATAAAGCGAAGGGGGAAGGGTGAAAAAAAGGGGGAAAGTGAAGGAAGAAGAAAATGATGTGAAAGAAAAGATATAGGATAGGTTTGTCCCACACGAGGTACGTCCTGCACAGAAGCCTCCCCTTTTAGTCGCTTCTTACGACAAGCAGGGTTTACTGCGGGACTATTCTAAACCCCGTCCCGCAGTGGGGATCACTGCTAGAAACATTCCCTGAGACACATGGAGTAGTCGCATTCGCAGACGACCTTCTGATAATTGTGGAAAGTGGCTCTAGGATGAACATAGAAGAAAAGAGCAAACCAGGTGCTAGAGGGTTTAGATAGAAACCTGGTGTAAAATTGTCAGACTGAAGATGGCACCACTGAAGATGACGCTCTTGTTGTTTGGGGGAAAGCTAATTCGGAATCCTAGCATTAAAATCGACGGCAAGGTAATCAGGAGAAGCCATACTGTCAGATACCTGGGAGTCACACTGGACGAGAACAGGAACTTCACGGCTCATATGGAGGTGGTGGGCAAAGCCCAAAAGGGTATGAACAAGATCATAAGCAAGGTCAGTGGAGATTCCACTTACCTATGCGGATAATCAAGATGTACCACCAAATAATATTTACTCTCCATTGTCGTCTACAGACTGAACGACGTAGTACTGGCTAGAGCCATCCGGGAGATTCAGAGGAAGATTTCTTATGAGGCTGTCGGGGG
Organism: Timema cristinae; assembly: GCA_039000515.1. Classification (NCBI taxonomy): domain Eukaryota; kingdom Metazoa; phylum Arthropoda; class Insecta; order Phasmatodea; family Timematidae; genus Timema; species Timema cristinae. Next base: position 24,397 of record JBCFYV010000365.1, read on the forward strand.
CCTACTGGAGTGGTGTGACAGATGCCCTGATCGTCACCCTAGTGTGTGGCCGCTGAATCTCCCGATAAGTTAAAAAGGAGTCGGATACTGGTTGAAGAAAATAAGCTGGTAAAAGTGATTATGCTAGCCTTCCCAGAAGTCCTACACACACAAACAGCTATTCTGAACAGAAACACAAAACACAAGGGTAAGTAACTCTGAATCACAGAAGATTACCCAACTAACTGCTTGCTCACACCAACTGTCCTTCCGCATTAGCAGTAAAACACATTTGATATATATTATTATTATTATTATTATTAGCACCGCGTCTTACTACCCGTTCGGGTTATACGCACTTACGCTAATGTGAAATGGTAGGGTGATTGCGAGATGAATAAAGGACCTACAGTTTAACGTGGAATCTGAACCACGGTGGAGGCCTGGCATTCCCCACTTTCACAAGATGTCTTGTCAGAGGTGAAGGAAGGATTTGGTAATCAGATAAATCTATGCCGGGACCGAGGATTGAACCCCGGCCGCCAGTATAGAAGTCTGACACCTTACCCCTAGACCGCCAGGTCACCGACCATTTGAATATAAAGACTTGTGATTATATTACTCGAGCTTGTTATTCAAAGTTTCGAATCAACTACGCAGCCATTAAGTATTCGAAAATATTATAGATTTCGATGCTTCCCACATTCCTAATTATTATTATTTTATTCATACAATTTTACAAATGTATAAAAACACGTCGTAACAATAATACGAGCCATCTGCTATGTAAGTATGGTCAACCATTTATGGCTGCCAAAAGTGTACGTGTGGGCCTCATGTGGCCCAATGGCTTGCTGACCCCTGGTCTAGACGAAGATGCTGGTAATTTCGTGTCTTTAACCCTTTAAATAACATTAATGGATATAACTGGTTGAAGAGTAATATATTGGATGTTTTAATTTTTGTTAGTTTCGTAATTCGTACAACTTGTGTATAATGTAAGCTATTGTAAGGATGGCGACAGATAGGAGACAATTTATGCAAAATACTCTCAATACACCAGTCCGGGCTACTAGCTCGAAACGACCCATCAAACCAAGCTAAACGAACTTAACGTCTATTCTTCGTGACCACCGATACGTGCTACGATAATAATACACTGTAACTTCCCCCTTTTATTTGGTGCCCCGATAGCCAACCCTAACTACCATACTACCGGGACACCCTAGGGGGTTACATGGGCAGGATTGACCTCGAGCGGTAGGGATTGGGATTGATGATATGTGGGGAATGAGACTACAAGTTTGATAACGGAACCCGTGACACTACTTACGGACCCGGGATCGACTCTCTGGCCGGGGTGAACCGACCAGACTCTATGTTAGCTAGTTCATTATCTCTCAGCGAGCCGACTACTGTCCTTACAGCACCGCTGCCACGCAACAACTCCCGTGTGTTCTTCTCACACACCTCACAGTCGATCCCAGTTCTCATGAGACCAAGGTCCATTCATCGCCAGTATTCTCTCGTCAACAGGATGAAGCTATATGAGCTAGAGGCTGTTCTCAACAGGAAGGCAACCCAATACCTTTGACTACCAAGGAAATGTATCAGCGTGGGCTAACTTCCTGCCAGAACAAACCTTACATTATTATGCTCTTACAACATTATATTTTATCGTTTCGATTAAATAAAAGATAAATATACGATTATAATGCCGAGATCAGGACCTTGGATCAAAAAATGTTAGTTTTAATATTACAATTGAATTATATCTATATAAATTTAGGTCATGTGTCAAAATATTATATTTTGTTTCATTTAGAGTTAAGTACTTGCTGGACTATATCTTGAAAATAAAATAAACTTTACACTCATTATTATTATAAACATAGTAATGTATTTTATAGGAAAGAAGGGTAAATATATATTTAAAAAAAGGCATCTATATTATTTATTAACTTTAAGTTCAGTGACGTCATTAAATAAACAGTATATAAAATAGATGATAAAAGAATGGTGGGCTAGCTCAGATTTAAAATGAATACAATAATTTGGGTTCAAAACCAACATTTACATTTAACAACAAGGAAACTTACTATCTCAGGGTAAAACTTAAAATAACAATAATAATAATACATAAAATTGAACAAGAGACTCTCTCAGAACCTCTGGGTCATATTGGGGAAAAAAATATACCTTTACTGTACCTAGTCAACAATGGACTCATCTCGCAGGTGAGACAGATAAATAGGTAGTGACTCTTTGAAAGATAACAATACAAAATACGAAAGATGATAGTTAAAAATGAAGCTAAGATATAAATGTACAACACAATGAAGGTGAATTGAAGAATATATATACTAGAAAGATGCAGACAGCTCCTGCCATCACGCGGTCCTACCCGGCTGGCAAACATCCAAACAAGGGATCCCTCTTTACCAAAGGTTATATTATTTTTATCAGCTATTAATGAATTAGGTTCGTGGTCTTACTTTAACTTGACTAAATTCATACAATAACTGATTTAAAAAATAAGTTTTTAAAAATTGATTCAGACAGCGTTTATCTAAAACATTCTAACAAACTTTAGCAGATTATTCTTGAGATAAAAATAGGATTGATATGAGAAACCCAGGGTCAATCCCAAATGTGAAGGGAGGTATGAACCTCTAAAGTTTGAGGTAAAAACTTTATGTGAGACATTATGAAAACTGCTCGCTCATTATTTAAACTGTAATAATTAAAAAACCAAATTTATTGTAACTGTTTACCAGCCCTATCAGGTAGAAAATGGGGGTTTCTTCCTTCTGCAATAAAATATGACATTGTAAGTATTACTAATTTTTTACTTCAAATTACAAAACATGGAGTAAAATTATTAAATAAAGGTCTCTTGGAGAAATTGTCTAGGGGTGTATACCTCCCTTGATATTTGGGATGTAGCCTGAGATGATAATATCAATCCTTCTATTTCTATATAAAGAATAGTTTTGTTGTTGAAATTTTTAGTTATATGTTGCATAGACCTTTTTAATAAACGGTAAAAACAAACTCGTGAATACTTTCACATTAAAATATTTCAAAGTTATAAAATAAGTTATCAGTAAATACTTTATTTATTATTTAGACAAATAAATATACATTCGAATTTGTATGTAACACTGTCATCAGAGATGCGCTTTGGAAAAATAACATGTTAAACATGTTAAAGATCAATCTAGAATCAACAAATATTATATCTAATTAAAATACTACTAACTTTAGAGCTAGATTCCAAATCATGATTCGGCCTATAGCTATGAAAGTCATGTCTTAACGAAAACTATCAGCTGTATTTCTAGGAACCGACAATTGTCTAACCCATTTTTTTTTTAGATTAGGGCCACCAAAAGGTTTCATCCCTTCAGTGTAAAACATTTTCACGATTAAAATATTTATTTATATGAAAAAGGTAACAAATATTAAATTTCCATCCAGGTAAGAACTCTACGAAGATCCCGAGTAAGCCAGAAGATTCGCACAAGTTGAAGAGAGTTGTGACTGTACTTCCCAAAACAATGGTGACCCAGGTGAAGCAAAAACCCACTCTCTCCCACTACCATCGTGGTTGCATCTCTTCCAAGTCCTCCACGATGCACAGCTTAAAGTTGAAGCAGTTCAGCACCATGGAAGCCTTCCCACCAGATAAAAAGAAGAGCGTTAATGTGTCCAAACCCAAGAAAAGTAGGAACATGAAGAAGGGTTCTACTTCGAGAACGTGTAGCCAAGCTGGCCAGCACGAGCCAAGCCCATATCATGCAAAGTGACGGACGAGTGCGATTTGCTCTCAACATCAAACGATATATACTTCACTCTTATAAGGTAAATATCACATACTTTGTTAATTAAAATAATCAATTAGAATGGTTTCAACATTTTTCTTTAAATTGTTGAGACTTGTAAACATCAATAAAATATCTCTCTACTTAACCTTTAACTGTATTGATTTTAAAATATAAAGCTAAAAATTAAAAAATTAAAATTTTAGATGACATATTTGTTTTGAAATATATATATTTTTTTAAACGAAATTAGGTTTATATGATTTCATTCAATTTATTTATGACTATTCACATTTCATGCTTTTACCAGCAAACTTTAGGTGTATCTTGTGGTGAGGAACTTATCACCGAGAGAAGAGCTTTAACACTCGAATATATCGATACAGTCTATACAAGTAGTTTCACAATGTATTGAATAGTAAACTAGTCAAGAGGTACACCACACACCCTAGACCCTCACAAGGAGCCTCCTTCGGAGCCAGATTCGATATTCTCCACTGGTACTGAAGACAGCTCTCCATCACGGACAGCGAGGTGAGAACGAGCTTCAACTCCCCATCTCACCTAGCAACGTAACTGGAATACAGTTATCTCACCAGGTTGGCCAGCCGAACCGAGAGCAGCATACGCCGCCGACACCCGAAGGACATGTCACAGGACCAATAGAACATGGCGGCCCAGCTACAACAACTCCAGGAATCCATGGCCACGATGGAAGAGAGATTTCGCCAGATCGCCGACCGATTTGGTGAAATGAGTCCGGCTTCCCCGACCCATTCTGCTGGGGATCAGAATCTTGTGCCTTTTGGAACAATGTGTGGTGACAGATAAAAATAGAGAGCATCACATACACATACCTAATCAAAAAGGGTCAATGGATTAAATGTATCTGGTAGGTACAATCTTAACTAAATTTTGAGGGGCACAGTAAATAGAAAATTTGCTTTAGTTTTTTTGGGGCACACTAAATAAAATATTGAGGCAGAATAAATAAAACATTTCTTCAGTATAGATGGTAAGTTTACTTATCTATTGGTAGTTAGGCATATCTTATCGACGGTATATGGATGTGCAACCAATCTAAGATCTTGTTTTCATGTTAAGTGTATTTAAAAATCACATTTTGTAAGTTTTACACGCATATCAACCTAATATAAGAATATATGAAAACACTAGATAGCTGTTGCCCGCGGCTTTGCTCGCGTGGAAGTTGATTATATACAAATACGAAAATATACATATGTATTTACAGATTAATTTAAAATATTACGTTACGTTGATGACCATAACTTGACCTCAGATCAAAAATAATGCAAGTCCGATACAAACTTTCACCCCCTTTTTCATCCCTTATTAAATAAAATTTCCAAAATTCCTGAAACACGTATTTATTTGTTTTACGTCAATAACCGAAATACAAAATTTTGTTTATGTAACTTTCAAAATTACGGACTTTCATACATATTATCATACATATTATCATCCCCTATTTTGACCCCTTTGGGGTGGAATTTTCTAAAATCCTTTCTTAGTGGGTGCCTACATAAAAAATGAATATACAGTCCGAATTTCATGCTTGTAGCCTTGATAGTTTGCGCTCGGCGATGATGAATCAGTCAGTCAGTCAGTCAATCAATCAATCAATCAGGACATGTTATTCTATAAGTATAGATATATATACATAATTTTGGTAAAATTTAAGATTCATATAGCTCTGCTTAGTAGACTTCTCTTTAATACAAATTTAAAATTACATTATATTTAATATGATCAATGTCAGTATTATTCAGAGCGAAAACGCACGATTTTATTTGGTTTGGGTGTACGTTATAACTTATAACAAACGAAAATAAAATAAATATGTTTAAAGTCAGATTTAAACGAACTTATTAAACATACCAATATTTAATTAAACAATTTGAAATCCTTAAATATATATATATATATATATATAATATATACATTTATAGTCAATTCATTCAATGAGGTTGGTCGGTGAACGCTAAAACAATAAATTCTAAATAAGGTCATTGCATTTTGTCGAAATCATCACTCTGGCAAAAAGTTTCATTTCCAGAGTCAATTGTTGTTATTATTACTATTATTATTGTGGTTTGGAGCCCCATCGACACATCGAGGTCATTAGGGCCTTGAAATATATTTAAAACATAATAAAATCCCCATAGAGGAGAGATATAATCATTCACCACCTGAGACACTCCATAGGAGTGCTCAAATATCCTCAAAGTACAATTGAGTGAAACACCTGCTAAAAAAAACCACAGGTGTATCACTCTAAGAAAAAACAAAACAAACATATTAAAACAATATATTAGTTAAAAAGACAAAACTAACGTGATAAAATAATTATTTTATTAAAGTTTGTTAAAATGGATAAAACGACAAGACAAACACATTAAAGTATACTAGAATGTTAAAAAGGGTCTCAATATGAGATAAAATCCAGATGAGCCACTTTATAAAAGTGACTCAAATGGCACTAAAAAGATTCGCCTGGCGTATAAAATGGAGTAAACAAATAACTCCTTCAGCGCTGTCGCGTAATAAAAAACGAAGGTCACCTTTAAAATCAAAGGCCAGGCGAATAGGGGCATATCTGCGACACTCCACCAAAATGTGGTGTACACTAAGGGGAGCATCGCAAAATTCACACACTGGAGGTGGATCCCCTCTGAGTAAAAATCCGTGGGTTAGAAATGTATGACCGACGCGGAGTCTCGTCACGATGACCTCCTCTCTTCTAGACTTTCGTATAGAAGAGGGCCATCGCGACACACCGTCCCTGATGGACCGCAGCTTGTTCTGAGCAGCGGTCGAGACCCACTGCTCGTGCCAGGTGCGTAAGACTCCACGCCGAACATAACCCTTTAGATCTAAAAACATGACACCCAAACTCGCCTCCGGAGGCATACGTGCTGCCTCCTTGGCTGCCTGGTCCGCCAGTTCATTTCCTGGAAGACCAGCGTGACCAGGAATCCATCAAAAGGCGAGCCGGGTGCTTAATGAATCAATTTTTAAAATTTGTTCGTGAATCATCTGCACGAGAGAATTCCACGAATAGAGAGTGGACAATGCCAACAGAGCACTCATGGAATCCGTGCAGATGACGACAGAACGGTGACTACTTCGGAATACAAAACACAAAGATTTAAAAATGGCATATAATTCAGCTGTAAAAACACTGGTTCCATTAGGTAAACCAAATTTAAAATTGGATCCTTCCACAACAAAAGCACATCCCACGGAGACTCCAGATTTAGAGCCATCAGTGTAGATGCGCTCAAATCCGTGAAAGTGAGTGGAGAGGAGCTCATTAAAAGTCCTCTCATATACAAAGTTTGGGGTGGTCGCTTTAGGAACTTGGAAAGATCAAAATGGCATTTCGGAGGGCGTATTTTCCAGGGAGAAACTCGACCTGGTGATGTGGGGATAGCCTTTGGCAGGACTATCCCAAACGTGTCGAAAACAGATAGCATCCGGATCCCAACCGGCCTTGTACTACGCCATTTAGTTTCATACAAGACACGGTTAGGGGGATGAAATACAGGGCGGTAAGCAACATTATTTGGCATGCAATGCAGTTTCGACACGTAAGATGCCAGGAGGTAAGACCGCCGGTAAGAAAGAGGGGGCTCACCGGCGTCAGCACAGATGCTGACGACTGGACTGGTACGAAAGGCACCATTAGCCAGTCGAATGCCAGCATGGTGGACGCTATCGAGCATCTTTAACGCCGAGGGTCTAGCGGAACCATATACAAAACTGCCGTAATCTAGTTTTGATCTCACCAAGGCTCTATAGAGACGCATCAAGGTTTCCCTATCAGCACCCCAAGAGCGACCACTCACAACTTTAAGTAAATTCAAAGCTTTAATACACCGCTTTCAGGTCTTTGATGTGGGGGATCCAAGTTAGTTTAAAATCGAATAAAAGTCCCAGGAACCTTACGGTCTCGGAGACAGGTAAAACAACGTTGTTCATTAAAATATTGGGGGCTGGCTGTATTCCACGTAATCTATGGAAGTGGACGACAGTCGTCTTGGCCGCAGAGAAACGAAAGCCATTACGAGATGCCCACAACCATAGATTGTTTACAGCGAGTTGTATCTGTCGTTCAGCCCTGAGGAGACTTGATGAACTGAAAAAATTGCGTAGTCATCCACAAAAAGACATGAACGGACAGGTACGTGCACGTTGTCCACGATGCTAATTATCGCGATAGCGAATAACGTAGTTCTTAAAATACTACCCTGAGGCACCACATTTTCTTGAATAAAATCATCGGATAAGGTGTTGTTTAACCTTACCCGGAAGTGTCTATCTGACATAAAATTAGATATAAAAATAGGGAGGTTCCCCCGGAACCCCCAATTAAACAGGGTTTTTAAAATGCCGTACCGCCAGGTGGTGTCGTAAGTCTTCTCCAAATCAAAGAAGACAGCCAAGAGGTGCTGTTTATGGAGGAAAGCGTCACGAGCTGCTGTCTCAAGGCGAACAAGGTGATCCACCGTGGATTGGTTACGGCGAAAGCCACATTGCATATTGGATAGTAGATTGCGGGATTCTAGATACCATATAAATCTTTTATTGATAATTTTCTCTATAATTTTGCATACACAACTAGTTAAGGCTATCGGTCTATAACTAGTTGGCTCTAATTTATCCTTGCCACTTTTATATATTGGGATAACGGTTGCTTGCCTCCATAGTGTTGGGAATTGACGAGATTCCCAAACACAATTGTAGAGGTCTAAAAGGAACGCCCTTCCAGCAGGGGACAGTTGGCGCAACATTTCGTAATGGATACCATCCGAGCCAGAAGTTGTATTGCCTGCCTGGGACAGGGCATAGGTAAGTTCCTCTTTAGTAAAGGGGGAGTTATAATCCTCCCCCCGACTTTGGCCAAAATCAATAGTAAGGCGCTCGATAATGCGCTTATGCACCGCGAACTCGTTAGAGTAGCTCGCAGTGCTAGAAATAGCGGCGAACATCGAGCCCAATACATTGGCGACCTCCACAGGGAGGAGAAAAGCGAACCGTTAGACATGAGGGCAGGTATAATATTAATGGAATTTTTGTTACCACTTATATTGTCCCAAACCTTAGTTGTGGGAGTGGTAATTGTAAGGGTAGAAATAAACTGTCTCCAAGAATCTCTTCTGCTTTCTCGAATAACACGGCGAGCTCGAGCACGTAGAATCCGGAATGACTCCAGATTCTCCGAAGTAGGACGTCGATGAAAGAGACGTAGGGACCTTCGACGGTTAGAAATAGCCAGCCGGCACTCCTCGTTCCACCAGGGAACAGGACGGTGGCGCGGGTTTGGCGAGGATTTAGGGATGGATGCCCTCGCCGCCGCGATGACCGTCGAAGTAAAATGCCCGGCCTTAATATCGACGTCAGGATGTTGGGATTCACCAAATACAGCGAGCTCGCGGAATCTATCTCAGTCAGCACGTTTTAGCACCCATTGGGGTATCCGCGCTGTACTGGGAGGATCTTCAAGTGTTGAGAGCAGAATGGGATAATGATCACTGCCACATAGGTCCGAGTGGACCTCCCAAAGGAAGTGGGCAGCGATCCCGGGACTACAAAATGTTAGGTCGATGGCAGAGGATACACCATTAAAGGTAGAGAAGTGTGTCTGGGTCCCGGTGTTCATTAACACCAGGTTTCCCGAGACAAGAATATCCTCTACCATCCTCCCACGTGCGTCAGTAATATTGGACCCCCACACCAGGTTATGCGCATTAAAGTCCCCCAAGATGATATAGGGGGCGGGAAGTTGTATAAAGAGGGCCTCTAGGGTCCTCTTAGGAACACGCTCTCCCGGTGGGAGGTAGATGCAACATATTGTTACCTCCAAAGGGAGGGAGACTCTGACAGCAATCACTTGGAGATCAGAAACGATATTAATATTTGTGTGATATATATTGCTTCGTGCGAATATAGCCACACCTCGCTAGCCCGATCAAAGAAAGACTTGTCGGTACGATACACATCGTACCCACGAAGCATCGGGTTGTCATTTGGGCGGAAGTGGGTCTCCTGCAAACACAAGGAAGGATGCAGGGAAGAAATTTGTTGTTTAATTTCATCTACACGAGCATAGAAACCCCTACAATTCCATTGTAGTAGCGTCATACTTAGTTAATATAATATTTAGTTATCCTCGCAATCCATGTCACTATCCCTTAATAATAAAAATTTGTTGAAGGCCTTTTTAGGTCCTCTTGCCTTTCCCAGTCTCTCCTGGACCTCCCGCTTCAGGAGAGGCTTCGTTTTATTTTGGAGAGACTGGGTAGTCGGATCCTTGCGCGAAGGCTTTGTTAAGGCCTTCGACGCTTTTTTAATAATAATTTCGGCGGTCACTCGCTGGTCCTTCTTCAAGGCACCAGTGGGATTCGCCTTAGCGGCCTCACCTGTTCCGCAACTCGTCCCCACCTCCGGAATCACAGAGGTGGGTGTGAGAGGCTCAACAACGGCCGCCCTTGTCTTAGTACCCCGAGGCGGGCCCGGGGGGATTTCCTGAGGCGGGCTCGGGGATTTCCCTTAGGTGGGCTCGGGGGTGTTCCCCGAGTTGGGCTCGATGGAGTTCCTCGAGGAGGTCTCCTCGGTGGTATAGGTAGGGGAGACGACCGTTGTGGCGGTTTGGCCTCCTTTAAAAATTTAGGCGCCACAGAAGTTGGCGCGGAATCAACATAGATGTCTCGAGAAGAGACCAATGGCACTGGTCGCGTTGGCTCCTTAGCAAGATTAACTGCGCAATGGCAGTTGGGACAGTTTATATTTTGACTGACAATCCAATCCGGCTATATGAAGTTTGAAATACCGGAGCTTGACTCGATACGTATTCCTTGCGTGCCTGGGCATATGAGATCTTCTTTTCAGATTGTATCTCCAGGACTTTCTTCTCTACCTTCCATTTTGGACAGGCCCGAGACCAGGCGGAATGCGGACCCTTGCAGTTGACGCAGTTTTTAGGAGACTCGCATGGTGTTTCGTGAGCCTCCAGTCCACAATCCGCACAGGTTGGCTTACTACGGCATCGCAGCTTCGTATGCCCAAATTCCTGGCACTGAAAACAGCGCCGAGGATTAGGGACATACGGCCGGACCCTGAGCACGTGGAAGCCTGCTCGGACCTCCTTCGGAAGGGTAGGAGTCGCAAATGTGAGGATATACGTATCCGTCTTCTTTTCTTGTCCATTCTTTTTTGTGACAATACGGTACACTTCGGTGACATGCTGGGGGAAAGCTCCTCACAGTTCTCCTCAATGCTTACGCAGTCGAGGTCAAAACAAGTGACCACTCCCTTGCAAACATTGAGGAATCCGTGAGGTTCCACCGTCACCGGTATTGAAGCCGTATTACTCGACGGTATTTCAGTAATAGCCATGATGTTGGAGGACTGGACGTCAGTTACAGTCTGTATCAAAATATTGCCATCACGCAATTTCCATATAGAGACGTTCGATTTTGCTGCACCATTTATCGCTCTTTCGAGGATAAATGGGCTGACGCGCTTAAGGTTTCCATTGGCATCATCTCGAGACATCACCAGGAAGCGGGGCTGGGGCCTCACCATTTCCCGGGATTCCACAGGGACAGGGCTGGACGGCCTTACCCGTTTCCGCCTCTTATCTATATTACGACCCCTCGAGGGGCCGGGCAGACAGTTGCCAGCAGTGTTTGGTAGTACGTTGCCAGCGGCGACAATGTTGTCGGCCATGCCATGATTGGGGACAGCCTACACAATACTCGGATCGTAGACCCAGGATGATCCAAGTTGGTTCTACCACATATGGCCCTGTTAACTGTCCCTGCGAGAGAATCTATACGACGCTAGACATGACAACCTTCGCATAGAGCATCGCCGAGAGGTCGTCGCAGCAAGTGGGTGTAGGAAAGTACCAATTTTACGTCCGGGCCCTCATGAACGCAACCGATCTTTTCTCAAAGTAGGGTACCCGGTTATTGTCATCCCAAAGGCCCTTCTACTAAGATATTGCAACCGGCGCACTTTCATTTAGGAGCTCAAGGCAGTGGTATCCAATAATAAACAGAGAAGAGCCGGGTTAGTTGCAAAGGTCGTCAACGGAAAGGCCAAAGGCCTCTGTGCAGGATGAACGGTGGGGAAAGGAAGAAAAAGGTAAGGGTAGATAAAGCGAAGGGGGAAGGGGGAAAAAAAGGGGGAAAGTGAAGGAAGAAGAAAATTATGTGAAAGAAAAGATATAGGATAGGTTTGTCCCACACGAGGTACGTCCTGCACAGAAGCCTCCCCTTTTAGTCGCCTCTTACGACAAGCAGGGGTTACTGCGGGACTATTCTAAACCCCGTCCCGCAGGGGGGATTTCTCACTTGCCGCCTGTGTAGAGTGTGTGTGTGTGTGTGTGTGTACACTGATACTGTTTGTAAATAATTTTATTTTCTAAAAGAAAGATTAGAAAAAATGTTTATAAAGTATAAACAAATCATATTTTAAAACTGATAAAACTGTTATCCGAAACTTATAAATTAATCCGGAACTTATAAATTAAGCTGATAAGAGTCTGCCTATCCATAATGTCTTGATTTATAAAAATAATGTAAATCATTATGAATATTATCTAAATAATAAAATTAATTCAGTGTTAAATTATCTTAATTTTTTCAAACTCGCTACGCGATAAATATTACCAGTACTCTTGAGAGCGATACAAATTTGCGTACAAACTTTGAACTGTAAGTAAAAGTGAACATTCTATATTTCATCGTATTTAATAATAATATGAACAAAATACAAAACTTACGAAAAGAGTAAAACGCACTAGGAAAGCTGTGTGTAGAAGTACGTATATTGTTATATAATTACAAATTAATAATACGCAGTAAATAAGTAAGAATAGTAGATGCTGTTAGTGGTTTGTCTGGGCGCCGGACTACATGTGACGTCACAGCAGCGAGATGTGGTGTCTACACAGTGCTTACGGGAACGAGGCAACCTCTATATAGTAACCTTGGTTTTGAACACCTTTTTGTGTAATTGGCACTAATAAAACTTGTCATTATCACTTTTTTACTCCAAAGAATTTGTAAAAGTCTGTATAGTTTTCGGGATTCCAGATGCAAGGCCATGTCCGTTGAAAAAAATAAGTTTAAAATTAATATAACGAGAATTAATTAAATGTAGTAAAACATCTCGCCGCGTGGCCTAAAAATAAATAAACAATTAAGAATCAATTAAAACTAACTAAAAATATAAATCGACAAAATTAAAATTCTTACAATATATAAAATTGTATTTTATCAACATTCATTATATGTGTATTATTTAGAGTTAAAATAAATCTAACATTTGTTTTACGAAACTCCAACAATAAAATTACCCTTACAATCGAACCAATAATGCTCGTTCATTTCCCTGGAAATTATTATTATTATTAGCACCGCGTCTTACTACCCGTTCGGGTTATACGCACTTACGCTAATGTGTAATGGTAGGGTGATTGTGAGATGAAATGAAGGACCTACAGTTTAACGTGGAATCCGAACCACGGTGGCGACCTGGCATTCCACACATTCACAAGATATCTTGTCAGAGGTGTAGGAAGGGTTTGGAAATCAGATAAATATGTGCCGGGACCGAGGATTGAACCCCGGCCGCCAGCTCAGAAGTATGACACCTTACCCCTAGACCACCAGGTCACAAAGGAAATTATTGAAATAGACCATACCTTCATTGAAATATTTCATTGACGTTTGTACTACGATTGTTTTGTTAAAAAAGCTAATATTGTCAACATGAACTTGATTGACTTAATGATTTTCTTCCTCCTGGTATTATTAAGTTCCAGGTTGTTCAAGGAACTACTTAGGGTTGCCGGGTACTACATAATCGGCCACAAACATGTCGGAGTTGGGAACCCACAAGGTGAGACTGTTGCTTACTCTATATGTAGTTCTATGCAATTTGGTTCAATAAATTTGGGAAACCTCTCTATTCATATCAACACAGAAGCTGAAAATAATTGTAAAATTAAATTCTTGTATTGCATACTTGGCTGCATAACAGTCCTTCCAAGTGGCAGATGATTAAAGTATGATCGCTTGCATAGTATTGGTCGCTCATATGTAGCTGACGATTCCACACGTCCATCACAGACTCAGTCTTCAACTATGATTGAAGAATGAGCCGAAACGTGGGATTAATCCTGGATAGCTCAGTGGTAGAGCATCCGTGCCCTAAACCAAAAGTCTCGGGCTCTCAATTCCCGTTTTCAGGTGTATTTTTTCAACTAATTTAAATTAAATATAATGGAGTAACATGGTTGGTAGAGCTTATTGAAAATCACTATTAGGTACTAAAATTTCGAAACTTGCCGTGAATATTTTATGTCAGTAATATTTATATTGGAATATTTATATTTGTTTCAGCACATAATAACAGACCTGCTACTTGCCCGTTATTGGCAAACACTTCAACATTGCGAGTTGAAGCGCCGAGAATCCAACGAGCTCAGAAAGTGACTCCACTCCGGCCAGAGGTCCAACCAAACTGCGACCCAATTTAACCAGCATGACGTTACAATTTGTGGTCTTGAGACTTTGTTTTCGCTCCAAGTTCTAAAACATCAAATTTAAGAGTTGTTAAAGTCTTAGGATCAAAACCAGGTCCACCGATATTATGCGTTGTAAACTTTTCGTGTTTATGAACTAGAGTATAACGACCCTGACGAAATGGTTGATAGTCCCGAAGATGAGGCAACATAGCGTTTCTTCGTCGGAGTTTTCTCCGGCGAAGAGGAAACCGTGAAAATCTCCTGACATATATTCTCCGTTTTGCATACCGAAGTCGGCGTTGACGAGTCAGACCTTTCCGCCGCGTCAACGCCGACTTCGGTATGCAAAACGGAGAAGATATGTCAGGAGATGTTCACGGTTTCCTCTTCGCCGGAGAAAACTCCGACGAAGAAACGCTATGATGCCTCATCTTCGGGACTATCAACCATTTCGTCAGGGTCGTTATACTCTAGTTCATAAACACGAAAAGTTTACAACGCATAATATCGGTGGACCTGGTTTTGATCCTAAGACTTTAACAACTCTAAAATTTGATGTTTTAGAACTTGGTAAAGAATTTAAAGAAACCACAGTTCGTTCAAGAGATTATTGTGGCAATTTTTTTACGAGGGGCTGTTTCAAAAATAACATTTTATATAAAGAGAACTACATATCAAAAGATGTTATACTTATATGATGAGTCTGGTAATCTTAAATCTGAAAGTGATTTATCTGCTTCTAATTTGTATAGAGAGTATATATATTATTATTTGGATAATTCCAATGTTCAGACAGGTAGTGATATACTTGTAAATAATTATAATTGGAAGGGTATACGTAAAATGTCTTTTAAACAATTTATGAGAAAAGGTTTAAAATTTACTTTTTATTTGAAACCAAAAAAACAGTTACCATCTATAAACACAACTAATATCCGAAGAATATAATATTAGTAATATATGTGTAAAACAATCTTCTCCTTATGACTTTTCACGTGTTAGATTATATTATTCTTTTTTAAGTAATGTGTCATCAGCAAATAATCAGATGGTATTTGCTCATTTTGTATGGTGGCATGTATCCTCTTATACAAGAATTGATTTATCATCTCCTGACCTTTCACATATTAATAGATAATAAATACATATATAAAGAAGTGTTTTGCATTATTATTTAAGCATTCAAAATGTATCCTTATTTCAATAATATTATTACTCCTTGGAGATTCGACTGCGATTTGATGGCGAGTCAAGCGTAGCCCTAAGATTAGGTTAGCGAGCGTAGCCAACATATTCAAGCGTAGCCATGGGATTAGGTTAGCGAGCGTAGCCCAAAAATACATTTAAAAAATAACCCGAAGGGGTTAGTTTAGGTTAGGTTAGTAATTACCTTTTATTTTTTTAGGTACTATTCAATCTGGTGAGAAATTTATTTCATGAATTTGAAGCATACATCAATCATCCTGATATCTGTGAGCTATATGAAGAAATATTAGATGTATCAAGATCTATTTTTATATACTGCTTGCCAGATTTTGTATTACTTTTGGAAACTCTTGAGTTAAAACATCCTTTCTTTATAAATTCTGTTCAAAGATTTATGTTAAGTGATGAACCAGCATTATCTAGAATAAGAGAAGCTTCAATCTTTTTTTCAAGACATCAAATACTTTATTTTTGTGAATTAAGATATATATGTTATCAGCCCCTCAACAACGACTTTACGCTCTTGAGTAAAGAGTTGTTGGAGTCTTATTATATTTTGAAACATCTGCCAGGTATATTTGATATTTGTGATAGGTGTTATGATAATAATTGTTGTGTATGTGAAGGTACCGATTACCAAAATTATTTTAAATGTACACCACATCTCTCTACATATGGTCTAATGCTTAAATCCGATGTCGGACTTTAAAAAAAAACTCCCCGCTCGCAGCCAGTAGTACGCGTCTGTAGTCTCTACCTAGACGCGTACGGGGAGTTAGGTTAGTAAAAATATTCTAAGTCCAACAAAAAGTTAGAGTCCCTTATCAGTATGGCCGGTCACCAGGTCAAAGATAAGTTGGCGAGTCAGCGCGGGTCAAAGGTCTTCGCGATAACGGCTGTTCACTGTGATGCCCTGCGCGAAGACGTCATAGCCTATTACGTAACATTCGGCCTTATAAATTACTGTGTATCCCGGGAGGAACATCAGTTGAGTAATGGATATCATTTACATTGTTTTCTTTCTTTTGATTCTCCTTGGCTATTATCTGATTTGCATGAAGTAAGTTAATGTTTTTTTTTTTTTTTTTTTTTTAGATTCAATTTGATTTAAATCCTTGTCGTTCTCGAAGGTCATGGTTGAAGTATATAACTAAAGAGGATGTTAATGCTTTGCATAATGTTGATATAGGCGATTTAAATTTTAATTATCAATTACATTTTTGGGCTTCACGTAATAAGAATTTTTCATTTAGACATCCTTTTGTTGTTGCTAATTATAACCGTTATATATTTCTTAAACATTATCATTCAGAATTTTGGAGCGAAAACAAAGTCTCAAGACCACAAATTGTAACGTCATGCTGGTTAAATTGGACTATGGAGGTATCCACATGGTGGAATTATTGGCTTACGAATGGTTGGTCACATAAAAAAAAAGCAGTTATATTTGTATGGTGATTCCTCAATAGGAAAAACTTGGTTTGTAGATAATCGTGTAACCATAGGTTGTAATATATTCATACCAGATTTTGGTAAGTTCGGATTCGAAAAGCTAACTAAAAAGCATGACGTTATAGTCTTTGAGGAGTTTGTTGCGCGTTATTATCCAGAGAATATTCTAAAAAGACTAATGGAAGGTAAATCATTTGTCATAGCTCAAAAAGGCGTGGCTGGAAGAGAATTTGTTTGGCGAAAACCAGTCATCTTTGTTTCAAATGATCCGCCGCCGCCGCAGGACTATTGGCAAACGCGGTGCCTTTACGTACACGCGGCGGAAAGGTCTGACTCGTCAACGCCGACTTCGGTATGCAAAACTGAGAAGATATGTCAGGAGATTTTCACGGTTTCCTCTTCGCCGGAGAAAACTCCGACGAAGAAACGCTATGTTGCCTCATCTTCGGGACTATCAGCCATTTCGTCAGGGTCGTTATACTCTAGTTCATAAACACGAAAAGTTTACATCGCATAATATCGGTAGACCTGGTTTTGATCCTAAGATTTTAACAACTCTTAAATTTGATGTTTTAGAACTAAAGTTCTTCAGGAGGGTGGCTCCAAGAAGAGTTTTCGAGCTAGAGGCCGGCGACCCCTATGTGCCGGCGTACAAACTCTTCATCCCCAAAGTGCCGGCTGAAGCACCGGCGGAGAAGCCGTTTTTCCGGAAGGTGGCTCCAAGAAGAGTTTTCGAGCTAGAGGCCGGCGACCCCCTGTGCCGGCGTACAAACTCTTCTTCCCCAAAGTTCCGGCTGGAGCACCGGCGGAGAAGCCGTTTCTTCCGGAAGGTGGCTCCAAGAAGAGTTTTTGAGCCAGAGGCCGGCGACCCCTATGTGCCGGCGTACAAACTATTCTTCAAGAAAAGCGAGCACTAAGTGCAAAATATTTAATAATTTTATTTAGATTTATGTATTTTTATTTCGATTGTTGATGTACCTCCCACAAAATTTTCGTCTCTACAGAACTCAAGCAGCTATCACAGTTATTACCAGAGTGTTATTATTATTATTGTTTAACGGCCCATCGACACATCCGAGGTCATTAGGGCCTTGAAATATATGAAAAACATAATAAAATCCCCATAAAGGAAAAAGAGAGATAAAACATTCACCATCTGAGACACTCCATAGAAGTGCTCAAATGGACTCTTGGTATAAAATAAGTGATACACCTGCTAAAAAAAACCACAGGTGTATCACTCCAATAAAATGACAAAACGAACATATTAAAATATAACACGTTAAAATAACACAACATGTTAAAATGATAATACATTAAAAAGACAAAACAACATGATAAATTGTAATAAAACTGTTAAAAAAGATCTCAATATGAGATAATATCCAAAAGAGCCACTTTATAAAAGTGAGTCAAATGGCATTAAAAAGATCCGCCTGGCGTATAAAACGGAGTAAACAAATAAATCCATCCGCGCTATCGCATAATAAAAAACGTAGGTCACCTTTAAAATCAAGAGCCAGGCGGATAGGGGCATATTTACGACACTCCACCAAAATGTGATAAACAATTAGAGGAGCATCGCAAAACTCACACACTAGAGGTGGATCCCCTCTCAGTAAAAAACTATGGGTCAGTGAAGTATACCCGACGCAGAGTCTCGTCACGATGACCTCCTCTCTTCTAGACTTTCGCATAGAAGAGGGCCATCGCGACACACCGTCCCTGATGGACCGCAGCTTGTTCTGAGCAGGGGTCGAGACCCACTGCTCGTGCCAGGTGCGTAAGACTCCACGCCGAACATAACCCTTTAGATCTAAAAACATGACACCCAGACTCGCATCCGGAGGCAGGCGTGCTGCCTCCTTGGCTGCCTGGTCCACCAGTACATTTCCTGGAAGACCAGCGTGACCAGGAATCCAGCAAAAGGCGAGCCGGGTGCTTAGTGAATCAATTTTTAAAATTGGTTCGTTAATCATCTGCACGAGAGGATTCCACGAGTAGAGAGTGGACAATGCCAACAGAGCACTCATGGAATCCGTGCAGATGAGAACAGACCGGTGACACTTTCGATATACAAAACATAACGATTTAAAAATGGCAAATAGTTCAACCGTAAAAACACTGGATTCACCAGGTAAAGCAAATTTAAAATTGGATCCTTCCACAACAAAAGCACATCCCACGGAGGCCCCGCATTTTGAGCCATCCGTGTAAATGCGTTTAAAACCCCGAAAGCGGGTTGCGAGGAGCTCATTAAAGGTCCTCTCGTATAAAAAGTGTGTGGTGGTCGCTTTGAGGATCTTGGCAAGGTCAAAATGGAATTGAGGTAGGCGTATCTTCCAGGGAGAAACTCTACCTGGGGATGTGGGGATGGCCTTTGGCAAGATTATCCCACACGTGTCGAAAACCGATAGCATCCTAATCCCAACCGGCCTTGTACTACGACATTTGGTTTCATACAAGACACGGTTAGGGGGATGAAACACAGGACGATAGGCAACATGCTGCGCAATGCAATGAAGTTTCGACACGTAATATGCCAGAAGATAGGACCGCCGGTAAGAAAGAGGGGGATCACCGGCGTCGGCACAGATGCTGACGACTGGACTGGTACGAAAAGCACCAGTAGCCAGTCGAATGCCAGCATGGTGGACGCTATCGAGCATCTTTAACGCTGAGGGTCTAGCGGAACCATATACAAAACTGCCGTAATCAAGTTTTGATCTCACCAAGGCTCTATAGAGTTGCATCAAGGTTTCCCATCAGCACCCCAAGAGCGACCACTCACAACTTTAAGTAAATTCAAAGCTTTAATACACCTCGCTTTCAGGTCTTTGATGTGGGGATCCAAGTTAGTTTAAAATCGAATAAAAGTCCCAGGAACCTTACGGTCTCGGAGACAGGTAAAACAACGTTGTTCATTAAAATATTGGGGGCTGGCTGTATTCCGCGTAATCTATGGAAGTGGAGGACAGTCGTCTTGGTCGCAGAGAATCGAAAGCCATTACGAGATGCCCACAACCATAGATTGTTTACAGCGAGTTGTATCTGTCGTTCAGCCCTGTGGAGACTTGATGAACTGCAATAAATTGCGTAGTCATCCACAAAAAGGCATGAACGAACAGGTGAGCGCAGGTAGTCCACAATATTATTTATCGCGATAGCGAACAACGTACAGCTCAGAATACTACCCTGAGGCACCCCATTTTCTTGAATAAAATCATCGGATAAGGTGTTATTCAACCATACCCGGAAGTGTCTATCCGACATAAAATTAGATATAAAAGAAGGAAGGTTTCCTCGAAACCGCCAATTAAAAAGTGTTTTCAAAATGCCGTACCGCCAGGTGGTATCGTACGCTTTCTCCAGATCGAAGAAGACAGCCAGAAGATGCTGCTTATGGAGAAAAGCGTCACGAATAGCCGTCTCTAGACAGACAAGGTGATCCACCGTGGATCGGTTACGGCGAAAACCACATTGAATATTAGATAGCAGATTGCGGGATTCTAAATACCATATAAGTCGCTTATTAATTATTTTTTCCAATATTTTACATACACAACTAGTTAAACTATCGGTCTATAGCTAGTTGGCTCTAATTTATCCTTGCCATTTTTATATATATGTATAACGGTTGCTTGCCTCCATAGTGAGGGGAAATTATGAGATTCCCAAACACTATATTAGAGGTCTAAAAGAAATGCCTGTCCGGCAGGGGGCAGCTGACGCAACATCTCGTAATGAATGTCGTCTGGACCAGAGGCTGTGCTGCCGGCCTGGGACAGGGCGTAGGTCAGTTCATATTTGGTAAAGGGGGAGTTATAATCCTCCCCCCGACTTTGTCCAAAGTCAATAGCATGGCGCTCGATGTTCCTCTTATGAACTGCGAACTCGTTAGTGTAGCTCGCAGTGCTAGAAATAGCGGCGAACATCGAGCCCAATACAATTACGACCTCCACAGGGGAGGAGACACGTGAACCGTTAGACATGAGGGCAGGTATATTGTTGTTGGAATTGTTGCTATTACGTAATTTACGGATATTATCCCAAACCTTAGTTGTGGGAGTGGATATTGTAAGGGTTGAAATAAATTTTCTCCAAGACTCTCTTCTACTTTCACGAATGACACGGCAAGCTCGAGCACGTATAATCCGGAATGACTCCAGATTCTCCAGAGTAGGACGTCGATGAAAAAGACGTAGGGCCCTTCGACTGTCAGAAATAGCCAACCGACACTCTTCGCTCCACCAGGGAACGGGACGGTGGCGCGGATTTGGCGAGAATTTAGGGATGGAGGCCCTCGCCGCCGCGATGACCGTCGAAGTAAAATACCCAGTCTTTACATCGACGTCAGGAGAAGGGCATTCGTGGAAAACGGCAAGCTCGCGGAATTTATCCCAGTCGGCACGTTTAAGAACCCATTGGGGGAACCTTGCTGTACTGGGAGGATCTTTAATTTGTGGAAGCAGAATGGGAAAGTGATCGCTGCCACATAGGTCCGAGTGAACCTCCCAAAGGAAGTGGGCAGCGATCCCGGGGCTACATAGGGCTAGGTCGATGGCAGAGGATACACCACTAAAGGTGGAGAAGTGTGTCTGGGTCCCGGTGTTCAATAACACCAGGTTTCCCAAGACGAGAATATCATCTACCATCCTCCCGCGGGTGTCTGTAAAATTAGACCCCCACACCAGGTTATGCGCGTTAAAGTCCCCCAAGATGATATAGGAGGCGGGAAGTTGTATAAAGAGGGCCTCTAGGGTAGAGTCCTCTTGGAAACACGTTCACCTGGTGGGAGGTAAATGCAGCATACGGTTACTTCCATAGGAAGGGAGGCTCTGACAGCGATCACTTGGAGATCAGAAACAATATTAATATTCTTATGATATATAGTGCTTCGTGAAATATAGCAACACCTCCGCTAGACGATCAAAGAAAGGCTTGTCGGTACGATACACATCGTACCCACGAAGCATCGGGTTGTCATTTGGGCGGAAGTGGGTCTCCTTCAAACACAAGATGGAAGGATGCAGGGAAGAAATTAGTAGTTTAATTTCCTCTACACGAGCATAGAAACCCCTACAATTCCATTGTAGTAGCGACATAAATTATTAGTATGAAATTTAGATATCCTCGCAATCCATTTCACTATCCTTTAAGAATAAAAATTTGTTGAGGTCCTTTTTAGGCCCTCTTGCCTTTCCCAATCTCTCCTGTACCTCCCGCTTCAGGAGATGCTTCGTTTTATTTTGGAGAGACTGAGTAGTCGGATTCTTGTTCGTTTTAATAAAAAAAAATTCGGCGGTCTCTCGCTGGTCCTTCTTCAAGGCACCAGTGGGACTCGCCTTAGCGGCCTCACCTGTTCCGCAACTCGTCCCCACCTCCAGAAGCCCAGAGGTGGGTGTCAGAGGCTCAACAACGGCCGCCCTTGTTTTAGTACCCCGAGGCGGGCCCGGGGGGATTTCCCGAGGCGGGCTCGGGGAGTTCCTCGAGGAGGTCTCCTCGGTGGTATAGGTGGGGGAGACGACCGTTGTGGCGGTTTGGCCTCCTTTAAAAATTTAGGCGCCACAGAAGTTGGCGCGGAATCAACATAGATGTCTCGAGAAGAGACCAATGGCACTGGTCGCGTTGGCTCCTTAGCAAGATTAACTGCGCAATGGCAGTTGGGACAGTTTATATTTTGACTGACAATCCAATCCGGCTATATGAAGTTTGAAATACCGGAGCTTGACTCGATACGTATTCCTTGCGTGCCTGGGCATATGAGATCTTCTTTTCAGATTGTATCTCCAGGACTTTCTTCTCTACCTTCCATTTTGGACAGGCCCGAGACCAGGCGGAATGCGGACCCTTGCAGTTGACGCAGTATTTAGGAGACTCTCATGGTGTTTCGTGAGCCTCCTGTCCACAATCCGCACAGGTTAGCTTACCACGCCATCGCAGCGTCGTATGCCCAAATTCCTGGCACTGAAAACAGCGCCGAGGGTTAGGGACATACGGCCGGACCCTGAGCACGTGGAAGCCTGCTCGGACCTCCTTCGGAAGGGTAGGAGTCGCAAATGTGAGGATATACGTATCCGTCTTCTTTTCTTGTCCATTCTTTTTTGTGACAATACGGTACACTTCGGTGACATGCTGGGGGGAAAGCTCCTCACAGATCTCCTCAATGCTTACGCAGTCGAGGTCAAAACAAGTGACCACTCCCTTGCAAACATTGAGGAATCCGTGAGATTCCACCTTCACCGGTATTGAAGCCGTATTACTCGGCGGTATTTCAGTAATAGCCATGATGTTGGAGGACTGGACGTCAGTTACAGTCTGTATCAAAATATTGCCATCACGCAATTTCCATATAGAGAAGTTTGATCTTTCTGCACCATTTATCGCTCTTTCGAGGATAAATGGGCTGACGTGCTTAAGGTTTCCAGTGGCATTGTCTCGAGACATCACCAGGAAGCGGGGCTGGGGCCTCACCATTTCCTGGTTTCCACAGTGACAGGGCTGGACGGCCTTACCCGTTTCCGCCTTTTATCAATATTACGGCCCTGTGAGGGCCGGGCAGTGAGGTGCCTGCAGAAATTGGCAGTACGGTGCCAGCGGTGACAAAGTTATTGGCCATGCCGTATTTGGGGACAACCTACACAGTACTCGGATCGTAGACCCAGGGTGACCCAAGTTGGTACTACCACATATGGCCCTGTTAACTGTCCCGACGAGAGGTTCTATACGACGCTAGACATGACAAACTTCGCATAGAGCATCGCCGAGAGAGAGGTCGTCGCAGCAAGTGTGTGTAGGAAAGTGCCAATTTTACGTCCGGGCCCTCATGAACGCAACCGATCTTTTCCCAAAGTAGAGTACCCGGTTGTCATCCCTAAGGCCCTTCTACTAAAGTATTGCAACCGGCGCACTTTCATTCGGGAGCTCAAAGCAGTGGTATCCAATAATAAACAGAGAAGATCCGGGTTAGTAGCCAAAGTCGTCAACGGAAAGGCCAAAGGCCTCCGTGCAGGATGAACGGCAGGGGAAGGGAAGAAAAAGGTAAGGATAGATAAAGCGAAGGGGAAGAGTGAAAAAAGAGGGGAAGAGTGAAGGAAGAAGAAAATGATGTGAATGGAGAGATATAAGATAGGTTTGTCCTGCACAGAAGCCTCCCCTTTTAGTCGCCTCTTATGACAAGATGCGGTTACTGCGGGACTATTCTATACCCCGTCCCGCAGGGGGCGAGGGGGGCTAAGCAATTATTTTACAAGTATGAATAGACTCGGCCTTCTTATATGCAGGCGCATCACGCCACTGTCATATCAAATGATTATATGTCTTCCAATTGCAATCTTCAGCCGTCCTACTTGTGGAGTGTGTGATGGAATATTGGACTGTGATCTGTAGCTGTTGAATATATATACTTTGCTTTATTCCCATTAAACTGATTTTTTATTTTTAAGTTATTTGTTTTCCTTTGCAAATATCCTGTCTTGTCTATTCACCTTGTACAAGATACGGCCATTTCTGGATGAGACTAGCGCGGTCATGTCTTGGCAAACTAATTATATTAATATTTAATTCATAAATATTATTTATTTATTCACCTTTCTGCTTTTAAATCTTTAACAGGTTTTATAAAGCCATAACTAATGAATGATGCAAGAATAGTGATAAAACTCAAATAATCATACTTATGAGTATTCCTAAAAGGCTTAATCGACAAATCTTGACAGAGCCATTAAAGGCATATTTATGGAAAATTATAAACTTCATCATATCCAAATATAAAAGTTTTAATTGCTATAGCTTATTCACGATTTAGTAAAATTGATTTAAAATTTCGTTTTTCCTCTCTCCTGAACATTTGAATTTTTTGAGTTGTGACAGTATTTTTCTAGAAGTGCGATTTTCTATACTAATATTATAACGAGGAAAGATTTGATTTTTTGTTTTTTTGTTTGAAATGGATAAACTCAAAAACTACTGGACCTATTTTAAAAATGCTTTCACCAATATAAAGTTACATTATCAGCGAGTAACATAGGCTATATTTTATTTTGAAAATTTAATTTATTCCTCATAAAAATTGTCGTTAGTATATTATATAGTCGTTGGAGAAAAAAAATTGTCGAAAGGAAAGTGGTGTTAGTGAAGGGGCGGGAGAGGGGAGAGGGGGAGAGGGGGAAGGAAAGAGAAATAGATGTAGTGACGAGGAACGCAAAAAAATAATTTAAAATTAAATTTGGGGAAACGAGGGGAGTAAATGATAGTGGAGGAAGCTGAAAAATTAATTTGATTTTAACAATTTGTTTGATTGGTGTATACACAATTCCTTCGCGCCTAAAGCAAACAAAATTATAGAGGAATGAGATGAAAATAGGAGGGAGAATAAAAAAGAGGGAGGGGGCTATACAGTGATGGTAGGACTGTATTTTTTTAAAAAAGGTAAAAAAAAGTTTTGTTTTTATATTGATATGATGGAAGATTTAAGCTTTGTTTTACAAGATTCTTTACAATATTTTTTTACGGAGAAGGGCTAGTATTATATATTTATTACCAGTTAATATTTATCGTAGCGTGTCTCTTGAATTGTCACCAGTAATCAAAGGTAAGGTCCAGTTAACTTATATCTATCAATGTTGAGGGTTAGGATAGGCCGCAGTTCACCCCATCTATGTACTAGGTCCCTTTTTGCAAGCCGGAGATCACAGAGAGTTGTTTAAAGAATTAATTTCGCTACCGACTATACATTTTTTTTCCCTCACAATTTTTTAAAATTCTATTAAAATATATTGTTTCATAAATTACTGTCAATAATTTAATTAAAATCCGATACTGATTAACTAGATTTTTTTGGTAAAATTGGCATTTAACTTTATTTTTAATTCCATGTGACCGTCTGCACCCCAGTTGACGAAACGTAAATTTCTTAAAGCTATTTTTATTAGGTTAAAAAATGTACGTATCTTTATTTTTAGCACCACGTTTTACTATACGTTATGGTCATACGCATAAGTACTAACTTCGCTAATGAGTCAGGGATGAAGAGATTGCATTTAGAATAAATGTGCCCACGTTTGCGTAAGGAAAGCTAGGGAAAATATAATTTTATGTTTGCTTACTAAATTAGTGTTTATTCTGCACTCTGGTTTGCTACTTTGGTCTTTTATTATTACAAATTAGATAAAAAATTTGTGGAACCCCACATTTTATTAGTGACTCCCGAGCCTCAAATTTCTTGATCCGTCCCCGAGCATTGTCCAGATAGCAAGCGAATCGATCCACTCTCTACATGGCAAGGCGGGAAGCCTTAAATAAACCTTAAGTGGATTTTGAGCAGTTGAGTGGTTTCTCAAAGTTTCATTGCAGTCCATAGTTTCGCTGGCACCTGTGGAAAGAACATGGGGGAAGGTATGATGTTTCCTTATAATTACAAAATTATTTTTTATATATACCATTGTAGAGCTCCAACTTATATGCATGTACAATAACAAAATCCTAGAAATGACACTTCTTTGTTTAAGACAGCATTTATAACATTTTACTTAGTTATTTGTTTTAAAATAGCTCGTTTTAATTAAAAATAAGTCAAACTAAAATGTAGAAAATAATTTTTCTTACAGCCTCATTGCAGTACTATTGGTTTAAAAAATAGGGGTTTTAGGCGATTTTCCAATCATTAGTTTATAATATATAAGTTCACGCATGTACCATGGATGACAAAAACTTGTTGACGAATGGTTCGAGGAAGTAAAATATTTACTTAACCGATATTTTGGACAGGTATTTAACAATAAACTCCCTAAAAAAAAAGTTAGAAGTTTAATGTGTTCGACAAGTACACTCGTTAAATACACCCACCCCAAAAAACACAGATTAAAAATTCGTACGGTAACCCTGCAAAAAATTTTATTTATAAAAAACATTTACAAAAGTCATTATTTTGCTTATATCAAATTAATCCGAAATGTAATACAAAGGAAGTGATATGAAAAAGTTTTCACATGCGCAAAGTTATTAATATTTGAAAGAAAAATGTAACAACTAATCCAGCACAACACCAACAAAAAACAATTATGCACTTATTAGCAAATATGTAACGTAAAGTAGCCATTATTCGTCCGCTCGTCTGAGCCACATTCTAACGACTGTGTGTGAAAATAGTGCAGGCAACTAGCGTTAGTAATTTGTGAAAACTACAGGCGTTTTCGTTATCTATTTCGTCAGCTATAAACAATTATATTCCTACTGAAAGAACGCGTTCTGCCAGTATACACTTTAACACACCTCGAATCTTATACAAGTAAATAATTTAAGCATGCTAATATTGTATATTACATAGTATGATGACTATTTTCAAGCATTGTTTGCGGTGGTAATTCTATGTTCATAGGATTCAGTAAAAAGCTCGCCATATTGAAATGAAAAATGTTCTTAATTTCGTCCCCTAATGTTCTCCAAACATCGTCCTGGGACGAAATTTGGAAGAGACTGTAACAGGGGTCAGCAAACTTTTAGTAGTCAGTGCCGAAGTAATATTACAAGGTCACTCCGCGTTCCAACCAACCTAAGCCCACCCAAATTGTTTATATTTTAGACTAGTTAACTAGTACAACTATTAAAACCAAATGACGCTGATCTTGTTTTTAACACTTAAATGTAACATATTTTTAAATCGAATACATTAAATAACTTATATTCAAATACTATTAAATTTTCAAGAAACATTAATCAGATAAATCAAAATAAATACAAACGTTATAAATGTGTTTTGCAAAATTTAAGTTCTGAAGACATTATTTTGAAATTTTGAACCAAAACAAATGAATAGTTGGGACATAAAACACGATATAAAAATAATGATTACTAACATCAATAGTTTAAATTTAAAAAAAGGTTTTATATTATTTTTATTCAAATCGCTCACCGCACCATTGAGAATCGTTGCACGTGCCACTCTTGGCACGAGTGCCGTAGGTTGGTTGCCCTACTATATAACTTTGATTAAGTAGTTGCTTTTTTTTTTTTTTAGACATAATTTATTTGCGATTCTTAATATCGATATAAATACTAAATTAACCAAAGACCAAACTATTAATTAAAATGTCAATAAATGTGTATAAAATTAATAAATTGATTATTAAAAAATTCATTTAAGTATTATTTTTTATGTAGGTTCCTACTTTTTTGTTACAATTTGTTTTTACTTTCTCGTTATCTTACAGGTAGATAAATTATTGTGATCGTCAAAAAAATCGAAATCGAGATTTTGATGAATCTCGACGTTTCATGAACCCCCGAATACCAAAAAGAAGTTTTAGAATTTCCGCTTGTCTGTTTGTAACTCCAACTAGAGCCTAAACTATTTTACCGAGCGGGCTAAAACTTGGTATCTATGGTTTTCATAGGATTGCCCCGAGGTTTTTTTTTGAATTGGATATCTAACCTTAAAATTAAGGGGAGTTTGCTGAATGGCAAAAAGAGAAAAAGTCGATTCTCTCAAAATCGGCTCTAACGATTTTGTTTAAATTTCATTTCTAAACACTTATAATTATTACGAAAAAAAAAATGGCTACGCTCAATATTTCGGCAAAACGACTTTAAGGGCTTCGGTCTGATGCGTAAATTCTCTTTTTTTTTTTTATCACATCTACGAAACTATTTGAGATATGAAATTACTTAACATTGCAAATATGTATATCTATTTATAATAAAAATATTTTATAAGAAACATATTTATATATATATTAACTAAGGTAAAGTATTGCGACCGTAAAAAAAATCTAGCTCGAAATGTTGATGGATGTCGACATCCCCGAACCCTAAAAAGTTGTTTTTGCAATGCCATCTGTCTGTGTCTTTGTAACCCCAAAATAAAGAATAGTTTAATAAAAAGCGAAAAGAGAAAGAATCTTATCTGCTTAAAATCGGCGCTAACGATTTTGATTAAAATGCGTTGATTTAAGATTATAAATAAGCTGGCTGCGTTGATGAAATTTAGGGTACTTTCCAAAAGCGGAAATTTCCGTATCTCCGCAACTATTTGAGATACTAAATAACTTATCAATGCAAAATTATAATACTACTAATAATTTTTTTTATTTTAAATATATTTTTATAAAACAAAAAGTTTTTGAAATATTGGTAAATATATTAATACAATGTTGTGAGCTTTAGTTGTAAAAAGATACTAAAGTTTTAACGCAATAGTTCTCCAATAACAGGGTAATTAAATATAAGTAAGTCTCCCAAAAAGTTTGTTATTTCTCCTTTAGCCTCTTAGGAGAAATGTGTGTACAACAATGATATATCTTTCATTTTAGTCAAAATTTAGATTTTTTATTGATCAAAGTTTATAAATGAGGAATTATATAGCAATGCGATGACATGAAGTTGTGCAACACCTAATAAAATGTAAAATTTTTAACCGGAAGTCGAAATTTTAATACGAAGTAATAACGGTTGTGGACCCGAAAATCTATATTTTTTATTGATACAAACATAGAAATGAGGCCATTAATTCTTTAAAAATTAGAATTATAGGGGAGAGAGGGGGAATGGCGGTCAGGCCTATTTCATGGTTCCACTGTTGTTTTGAAGTGGTCTAGCCTGTGCTGCGTTCTACTCCATCTTCTATCGAACCAACGCAAAAGGATTCGCCATTGTGGTCAAACGTTTAGTGACGAAAGATTTATGTTTTTTGTTTTCCGCTATTTTGATCTAAATATTGTATGTAAAATATTCTCATGTAAGTACTATAAAACCAAGTTTTACTATTTTTCTTTGAATATATCTGCATGCTTTTGTATTTGTGAATAGATTCCAAATTTAGACTTATTTTTAATGTTTCTAGTTTTCATGTGACGATTTTTTTTATTTCATGAGGTGCGTTTGGGGCAATGGCAGTCAGCTAGACCGCCATTTCCCCTCGAATATTTAAATGTTTAAAAAATATATTTTAAATTATGCACTGTAGGCTTATATTAAATATAATGTTTAAATTATTTTAAATCATTTATTTATATAAATTAATGATAACTCACTCATAAATATATTTTATCATACCATAACAATGGTTATTTACAGATGGATCGGAATATAAAACGCCAAACAAAGAAGCCCACCTGGACAAAAGTTGATTTAGAGGCTGCAGTAAAGCTAGTCAATGAAGGAAACACAATGCGCTCGGTTGCAAAACAGTTACATATTATTATTATTAGCACCGCGTCTTACTACCCGTTCGGGTTATACGCACTTACGCTAATGTGTAATGGTAGGGTGATTGTGAGATGAAATGAAGGACCTACAGTTTAACGTGGAATCCGAACCACGGTGGAGGCCTGGCATTCCCCACATTCACAAAGTTACATATTCAATTTAGCACATTGCAAGGTAGGATGAAAAAAGGAGTTTTCAGTAATCCTAAAATGGAAAGAAAAGCTGTTTTTAGTCATGAGCAAGAACAAGCCTTGGCATCTCTCTTTCATGGAATGAGTCCTGTAGAGCTTCGACGAGTTGCGTTTGAATTTGCTGAAAGAAATAATATCAAACACAACTTATTTTCTTCAGCTCACCTCGCTGGGAAAGAGTGGTTGCATGCCTTTTTAAAAAGAAATCCAACGTCTATCAGAAAACCTGAAGCAACAAGCATCAATCGAATTATAGGATTCAACGAAATAGAAGTATCGCGTTTTTATGAAAACCTAAAGGATGTCTTGACGAAGAACAAATTTGAACCTTCTCAAATCTATAAAGTAGACGAAACTGGAATCGGAACAGTTCAAGATCCAGGATATATTTTAGCTCCTAAAGGGCAGAAACGGGTGGGCTCATTGACGAGCTGAGAACGAAGTAAAAATATAACAGTAATATGCGCAATGAATGCTGCGGGTGGATTTATACCCCCGTCAACGAATAACCATACTTTTGGAAAAAGATGGCTCTCCAGGAGCTAGCTATCATTGCTCCAAAAGTGGATGGATTAATGAGGAGCTATTTCTAGTGTGGCTAAAACACTTAGCAAAATTTTCAAAGCCAAATTTCTCATAAGCCCATTCTCTTGGTTCTAGACAATCACACCAGTCACATCTCTCTATTATTATTAGGGCCTTAGCATTATATAGGTACAAAGTAAAATCTCCATAGGAGATATAAAAAGGTTTATATAAAAAGGTGAAGAGACAATATAAAAATACAATATAAAAGGAATGGTTCTCAATACGAGAAAAAAAAACCACTTGAGGCACTCCATAGGAGTACTCAAATGGGCTCAAAGTACAATTGAGTGAAAAACCTGCTAAGAAACCACAGGTGTATCACTCTAATAAAAAAAACATATTAAAACAATATATTAGTTAAAAAGACAAAACTAACATGTTAAAATAATAATTTTATTAAAGTTTGTTAAAATGGATAAAACGACAAAACAAACACATTAAAGTATACTAAAATGTTAAAAAGGTCTCAATATGAGATAAAATCCAGATGAGCCACTTTATAAAAGTGACTCAAATGACATTAAAAAGATCCGCCTGGCGTATAAAATGGAGTAAACAAATAACTCCTTCAGCGCTGTCGCGTAGTAAAAAAGGAAGGTCACCTTTAAAATCAAGAGTCAGGCGGATAGGGGCATATTTACGACACTCAACCAAAATGTGATACACACTCAGAGGAGCATCGCAAGGCTCACACACTGGGGGTGGGTCCCCTCTCAATAAAAACCCATGGGTCAATGATGTGTGTCCGACGCGGAGCCTTGTCACGATGACCTCCTCTCTTCTAGAATTTCGTATAGAAGAGGGCCATCGCGACACACCGTCCCTGATGGACCGCAGCTTGTTCTGAGCAGGGGTCGAGACCCACTGCTCGTGCCAGGTGCGTAAGACCCCACGCCGAACATAAATCTTAAGGTCTAAAAACATGACACCCAGACTCGCCTCAGGAGGCAGGCGTGCTGCCTCCTTGGCCGCCTGGTCAGCCAGTTCATTTCCTGAAAGACCGGCGTGACCAGGAATCCAGCAAAAGGCGAGCCGGGTGTTTAATGAATCAATTTTTAAAATTTGTTCGTGAATCATCTGCACGAGAGGATTCCACGAGTAGAGAGTGGACAATGCCAACAGAGCACTCATGGAATCCGTGCAGATGAGAACAGAACGGTGACACTTACGATATACAAAACATAGAGATTTAAAAACGGCATATAGTTCAGCCGTAAAAACACTGGATTCACCAGGTAGAGCAAATTTAAAATTGGATACTTCCACAACAAAAGCACATCCCACGGAGGCCCCGCATTTTGAGCCATCCGTATAAATGCGTTCAAACCCTCGAAAGCGGGTTGCGAGGAGCTCATTAAAGGTCCTCTCGTATAAGAAGTGTGGGGTGGTCGCTTTAGGGAACTTGGCAAGATAAAAATGGCATTGAGGTAGGCGTATCTTCCAGGGAGAAACTCGACCTGGGATGTGGGGATAGCCTTTGGCAGGACTATCCCACACGTGTCGAAAACCGATAGCATCCTGATCCCAACCGGCCTTGTACTACGCCATTTGGTTTCATACAAGACACGGTTAGGGAGATGAAACACAGGACGATAGGCAACATGCTGCGCCATACAATGAAGTTTCGACACGTAAGATGCCAAAAGATAGGACCGCCGGTAAGAAAGAGGGGGCTCACCGGCGTCGGCACAGATGCTGACGACTGGACTAGTACGAAAGGCACCAGTAGCCAGTCGAATGCCAGCATGGTGGACACTATCTAGCATCTTTAACGCCGAGGGTCTAGCTGAGCCATAAACAAAGCTCCCGTAATCTAGTTTAGATCTGACCAGGGCCCTATACAGGCGCATCAAGGTTTCCCTATCAGCACCCCAGGACCGGCCGCTTACCACTTTGAGCAAATTCAATGCCTTGATACACCTCGCTTTCAGGTCTTTGATGTGGGGGATCCACGTTAGTTTAAAATCAAATGAAAGTCCCAGGAACCTAACGCTCTCCGAGACTGGTAAAACAACATGGTTCATTAAAATATTGGGGACTTGCTGTATTCCGCGTAATCTGTGGAAGTGGACTACCGTCGTCTTGGCCGCTGAGAAGGTAAAGCCACTATGCGATGCCCACATCCACAGATTGTTGACAGCTAATTGTATCTGACGTTCAGCTCTGTGGAGACTCGATGAACTGCAATAAATTGCGTAGTCATCCACAAAAAGACATGAACGGACAGGTACGCGCACGTTGTCCACGATGCTATTTATCGCGATAGCGAATAACATACAGCTTAAAATACTACCCTGAGGCACCCCATTTTCTTGAATAAAATCATCGGATAAGGTGTTGTTTAACGTTACCCGGAAGTGTCTATCTGACATAAAATTAGATATAAAAATAGGTAGGTTCCCCCGGAACCCCCAATTAAACAGGGTTTTTAAAATGCCGTACCGCCAGGTGGTGTCATAAGGCTTCTCCAAATCAAAGAAGAGAGCCAAGAGGTGTTGTTTATGGAGGAAAGCGTCACGAGCTGCTGTCTCAAAGCGAACAAGGTGATCCACCGTGGATCGGTTACGGCGAAAGCCACATTGCATATTGGATAGTAGATTGCGGGATTCTAGATACCATATAAATCTTTTATTGATCATTTTCTCTAATATTTTGCATACACAACTAGTTAAGGCTATCGGTATATAACTAGTTGGCTCTAATTTATTCTTGCCACTTTTATATATTGGGATAACGGTTGCTTGCCTCCACAGTGTTGGGAATTGACGAGATTCCCAAACACAATTGTAGAGGTCTAAGAGGAACGCCCGTCCAGCAGGGGACAGTTGGCGCAACATTTCGTAATGGATATCATCCGGTCCAGAAGTTGTATTGCCCGCCTGGGACAGGGCATAGGTAAGTCGAGGTCATAGCAAGTGACCACTCCCTTGCAAACATTGAGGATCCTGTGGGGTTCCACCTTCACCAGTATACGAGACGTATTGCTCAACGGTATTTCTTTAAGAGCCAGTATGTTGCCTGATTGGATGTCGGATGTTGTCTGAATGAGAATGGTGCCGTCACGAAGTTTTCTTATAGACACACTTGCCTTGGCTGCACCATTTATAGCTCTTTCGAGGATAAATGGGCTCACCCGTTTCATGTTCTCACCTTCGTCCACTCGAGACATTACCAGGAAGCAGGGCTGGGGCCTCACCACCTCCTGGATTTCTTCTAATTGAGGGCTAGACGGCCTTACCCGTTTCCATCTCTTATCGATATTACGGCCCTGCGAGGGGCCCCGGGCAGACAGTTGCCAACAGTGTTTGGCAGTACGTTGCCAGCGGCGACAATGTTGTCGGCCATGCCATGATTGGGGACAACCTACATAATACTCGGATCGTAGACCAGGGTGATCCACGTTGGTTCTACCACATATGGCCCTGTTAACTGTCCCGGCGAGAGGCTCTATACGACGCTAGACATGACAACCTTCGCATAGAGCATCGCCGAGACAGAGGTTGTCGCAGCAAGTGGGTGTAGGAAAGTGCCAATTTTACGTCCAGGCCCTCATGAACGCAACCGATCTTTTCCCAAAGAAGGGTACCCGGTTATTGTCATCCCTAAAGCCCTTCTACTAAGGTATTGCAACCGCCGCACTTTCATTTAGGAGCTCAAGGCAGTGGTATCCAATAATAAACAGAGAAGAGCCGGGTTAGTTGCCAAGGTCGTCAACGGAAAGGAAGAAAAAGTTAAGGATAGATAAAGCGAAGGGGGAAGAGTGAAAAAAGGGGGAAAGTGAAGGAAGAAGAAAATGATGTGAAAGGAAAGATATAGGATAGGTTTGTCCCACATGAGGTACGTCCTGCACAGAAGCCTCCCCTTTTAGTCGCTTCTTAAGACAAGCAGGGGTTACTGCGGGACTATTCTAAACCCCGTCCCGCAGGGGGGTATGTCGAGAAAAAAGCGGGTTTTAGCCAGGGAATTAGACGAAGCTATGATGCCGAATTTTAAATTAGCGGTGATAAACTACGCAGAATCTACGAGTAATAGGGAAGCGGGAAGAAAATACGGAATTGATGAAAAGAATATACGTCGCTGGATTTTAGAAAATAACTTAAGAACGCCATCTCAACGCGAGAAGCCTTTCGAGGACCCAAGCATGGCCCTAATCCAGAAATTGATGCGCGTGTTCTTTCTTTTGTAAAGGAAAAAAGACGTGATGGATGTTCAATAAGTCGTGACGTAATCAGGTTGAAGGCACAAGAAATTGCAAGAGAGCTACTAGTGCCACATAGGGAATTCAAGGCAAGCCTTGGGTGGTGCCGAAGATTCATGCTCAGAAGTGATCTGTCACTAAGACGAAGAACTTCTCTAGGGCAAAAGTTTCCCCACTGACTACGCAGAGAAGTTAGTGAAATATCAACGATATGTAATTGGTCTTCGTAGACGGAATGACTATCTTCTTAGTCAAATTGGAAACGCCGATGAAACACCTGTGTATTTCGACATGTCAAGTAATACTTGCGTGGATGAAAAGGGATCCAAATTCATTGTTGCAAAGATCACTGGCAATGAAAAATTGCGCATTACAGCTATGTTAGCTGTAACTGCTGATGGTAGGAAGTTAACCCCGTATGTAATTTTAAGAAGAAAAGCCCTCCCGAAAGAAACCCTGCCCAGTGGAATCATTGTCAGGTGTCAAGAGAAGGGGTGGATGACAGCAGAATTAATGTGTGATTGGCTAGCAGTCGTGTGTAATAGAAGGCCTAGAGCTCTTCTAAAAAAACGGGCAATGCTAGTGATTGATGCATTCAAAGGGCATCTTACTCCAGATGTGAAAAATAAAGTGAAGGCAACAAATTCAGATTTTGTTATTCCAGGAGGTATGACTTCACAACCACAAGTCCTTGATGTGATTGTGAATAAACCCTTCTAGGACAACCTTCGAAGGGAGTATTCAGAATGGCTTTTGTCAGATCATCCCCTAACCCTTAGTGGCAAAATTAAGAAGCCTTCGTTGAACCTGCTTTGCAAGTGGATATTAACTGCTTGGGGGAGGATATCCGCGGAATCCATTGTCCACGGATTTAAGAAGTGCTGCCTATCCAATATGATGGATGGCACAGAAGATGATATTTTGTGGGAGGACCATTCAGAAGAGACCAATGAGAGTGAAGAAAGTGACACTGATGAGAGCAGTGATGAATAATTTTTCGTTCATCTCAAAGTGTCTCATTGTTGGTCTATTTTTTTCAGTGATCACATTTTAAGTGTATCATTATTGAAGTTATACTTCTTTAGGCGCGTTATGAAAAAATTATGAGAGTGAAATTTTTAAGATGCGCGCGCATCACTGTAAGACAAAAGTAACAGGTTGAAGGTAAACCGCTCACTAAGTCTCGAAAAAAAAAAGCTACCAACAAAATAGAAATAGAACCTCTGTTAGTCGCGCATGTTGGTACGCTCGTCGCCTCTGATCACTGTTTTCATATATATAATATTTATCCACTTATTTCTAGTTTCTACATTCACAACACGTGTTTTAGTTTCATACAAGTGCGAATTATATATGTGCTAATAAATTATATTCAGTAGTGATTTAAATTGAATATTTTGATTAATATTATTTACTATTCGTAAATATTAGTGAAAAAAATTGTGCTTATAGACTTTTTCAAGTGCTCCAATATAATTGAGGTTAACTATTCGTATGTATTATTTATTGATATAAATTAAAATATTATTATTTAACATAATTATACTAAATATTATCATTTTATTGTAATTAATTATTTGCATGCAATTAAAAACTATTTTTTAATGATGCCAAAGAAGTATAACTCTTAGCGCGCGTACATAAGTACACACACCCATTTTTTTTAAATTTCCAAGTGGCCTCATTTTTAGTATGAACAACTTACCTTTTTTTCCAAGTGATTTAATTTTGAGTATGAATAACTTACTTTTTTATTTCCAAGTGACATCATTTTAAGTGTAAATATTGTGAGTTTTTTTCTATGAAAGTGATTTTATTTAAGTAACCTAATTTTAAGTGTAAGCACCTACCATTAAACAATTTCTATTTTCAAATGATTAATTAATAAACAAATCATATTTAAGTGGAAATATGGTTTTTTCTCTAAAAGTTGTCGAAAATTTAGGGTGCGGCTTATATTCGGGGCGGCCTATTTTTGGGCCAATACGGTATTACTCAACGGTATTTCATAGATCGCCATTAGGTTTGATGACTGTGTGTCGGTCATAGTCTTAATCATAATGGTGCCATCACGCAATTTCCTTTTAAAAACGTCCGATTTTGTTGCTCCATTTATCACTCTTTCGAGGATAAATGGGCTAACACGTTTCAGATCTCCACTATCCTCTACTCGAGACATCACCAGGAAGCGGATCTGGGGCCTCACCACTTACTGGATTTTTTTTTACAAAACAGGGCTGGACGGCCTTACCCGTTTCCGGCTCTTATTGGCAGTACGGTGCTAGCGGACAATAAGGTGTAAGCTATGACAATGTTTTCGGTCATGCCGTATTTGAGGACAACTCGCACAGTACTCGGATCGTATACCCAGGGTGATCCAAAGTGGTACTACCACATGAAGCCTTATTAACCCTCCCAACAAGAGGCCCCATACGACGCTAGACATAACCTTTGCATGGGGTCGCGCCAGGAGAGAGGTCATCGCAGCAAGTGGGTGCAGGACAGTGCCAATCTTACGTCCGGACCCTCATGAGCGTAACCTATATTTTTTCAAAGTATGGTACCCGGTTATTGTTATCCCTAAGGTCCTTCTACTAAGATATTACAACCGGCGCATTTTCATTCAGGAACTTAAAAGCAGTGGTATCCAATAATTGTCCGAGAAGAGCCGTGCTAGTTGCATAGGTCATCAACAAAGGGGCCAAAAAAAAGTATGTGCAGGACTGAACGGCAGGGGAAGGAAAAAAGAAAAACAGAAGGAAAAAAGAAAAAGAGAAGGGAGAAAGAGAAGTAAAAAATAAAGGAAACAGCAGGAAGTAAAAATTAAGAGAAACAACAGGAAGGGGAAAAAATAGAAACAGCAGGAAGGGGGAAAAAGAGAAACAGCAGGAAGGAAAAAATGAATAACAGCAGGAAGGAAAAAATGAGAAACAGAAGGAAGGAAAAAGAGAAACAGCAGGAAGGAAAAAAAGAAAAATCGCAAGAAGGAAAAAATAGAAACATCAGGAAGGAAAAAATGAGAAACAGCAGGAATGAAAATGAGAAACAGCAGGAAGGTTATTATTATTATTATTATTATTATTATTATTATTATTATTACTGTGGTTTGGAGGCCCATCGACACGTCGAGGTCATTAGGGCCTTGAAATATATTTAAAACATAATAAAATCCCCATAGGGGAGAGATATAATCATTCACCACCTGAGACACTCCATAGGAGTGTTCAAATGGCCTCAAAGTACAATTGAGTGAAACACCTGCTAAAAAAAACACCACAGGTGTATCACTCTAAGAAAAAACAAAACAAACATATTAAAATAATATATTAGTTAAAAAGACAAAACTAACATGTTAAAATAATTATTTTTATTAAAGTTTGTTAAAATGGATAAAACGACAAGACAAACACATTAAAGTATACTAAAATGTTAAAAAGGGTCTCAATATGAGATAAAATCCAGATGAACCACTTTATAAAAGTGACTCAAATGGCACTAAAAAGATTCGCCTGGCGTATAAAATGGAATAAACAAATAACTCCTTCAGCGCTGTCGCGTAATAAAAAACGAAGGTCACCTTTAAAATCAAGCGCAAGGAGAATAGGGGCATATCCGCGACACTCCACCAAAATGTGGTGCACACTAAGGGAGCATCGCAAAATTCACACACTGGACGGGCGTTCCTCTTAGACCTCTACAATTGTGTTTGGGAATCTCGTCAATTCCCAACACTGTGGAGGCAAGCAACCGTTATCCCAATATATAAAAGTGGCAAGGATAAATTAGAGCCAACTAGTTATAGACCGATAGCCTTAACTAGCTGTGTATGCAAAATATTAGAAAAAATGATAAATAAACGACTTATATGGTGTTTAGAATCCCGCAATCTGCTATCCAATATTCAATGTGGTTTTCGCCGTAACCGATCCACGGTTGATCATCTCGTCCGTCTTGAGACTGCTGTTCGTGACGCCTTTCTCCATAAACAGCATCTTTTGGCTGTTTTCTTTGATTTGGAGAAGGCGTACGATACTACATGGCGTTACGGCATCTTAAAAAACCTTTTTAATTGGGGGTTCCGGGGAGCCTCCCTATTTTTTTAGCTAATTTTATGTCAGATAGACACTTCCGGGTAAGGTTAAACAACACCTTATCCGATGATTTTATTCAAGAAAATGGGGTGCCCCAGGGCAGTCCTTTGAGCTGCACGTTGTTCGCTATTGCGATAAATAGCATTGTAGACAACGTGCGCTTACCTGTTCGTTCATGCCTTTTTGTGGATGACTACGCAATTTATTGCAGTTCATCAAGTCTCCACAGGGCTAAACGACAAATACAACTCGCTGTAAACAATCTATGGTTGTGGGCATCTCGTAATGGCTTTCGATTCTCTGCGGCCAAGACGACTGTCGTCCACTTCCATAGATTACGCGGAATACAGCCTGCCCCCAATATTTTAATGAACCATGTTGTTTTACCTGTCTCCGAGACCGTAAGGTTCCTGGGACTTTTATTCGATTTTAAACTAACTTGGATCCCCCACATCAAAGACCTGAAAGCGAGGTGTGTTAAAGCTTTGAATTTACTTAAAGTCGTGAGTGGTCGCTCTTGGGGTGCTGATAGGGAAACCTTGATGCGCCTTATATAAAGCCTTGGTGAGATCAAAACTTGATTACGGCAGTTTTGAATATGGTTCCGCTAGACCCTCAGCGTTAAAGATGCTCGATAGCGTCCACCATGCTGGCATTCGACTGGCTACTGGTGCTTTTCGTACCAGTCCAGTCGTCAGCATCTGTGCCGACGCCGGTGAGCCCCCTCTTTCTTACCGGCGGTCTTATCTCCTGGCATCTTACATGTCGAAACTACATTGCACGCCAAATAATGTTGCTTACCGCCCTGTGTTTCATCCCCCTAACCGTGTCTTGTATGAAACTAAATGTCGTAGTACAAGGCCGGTTGGGATCCGGATGCTATCGGTTTTCGACACGTGTGGGATTGTCCTGCCAAAGGCTATCCCCACATCACCAGGTCGAGTTTCTCCCTGGAAGATACGCCCTCCGAAATGCCATTTTGATCTTGCCAAGTTCCCTAAAGCGACCACCCCAAACTTTGTATATGAGAGGACCTTTAATGAGCTCTCCACTCGCTTTCACGGATTTGAGCGCATCTACTCTGATGGCTCTAAATCTGGAGCCTCCGTGGGATGTGCTTTTGTTGTGGAAGGATCCAATTTTAAATTTGGTTTACCTAAAGAAACCATCGTTTTTACGGCTGAATTATATGCCATTTTTAAATCTTTGTGTTTTTTATACCGAAGTAGTCACCGTTCTGTCCTCATCTGCACGGATTCCATGAGTGCTCTGTTGGCATTGTACACTCTCTACTCCTGGAATCCCCTATTGCAGATGATACATGAGCAAATTTTAAAAATTGATTCAATAAGCACCCGGCTCGCCTTTTGCTGGATTCCTGGTCATGCTGGTCTTCCAGGAAATGAACTGGCGGACCAGGCAGCCAAGAAGGCAACGCCTGCCTCCGGAGGCGAGTCTGGGTGTCATGTTTTTAGATCTAAAGGGTTATGTTCGGCGTGGAGTCTTACGCACCTGGCACGAGCAGTGGGTCTCGACCCCTGC
This sequence comes from Timema cristinae, assembly GCA_039000515.1. Taxonomy (NCBI): domain Eukaryota; kingdom Metazoa; phylum Arthropoda; class Insecta; order Phasmatodea; family Timematidae; genus Timema; species Timema cristinae. The sequence goes on from JBCFYV010000365.1 coordinate 65,232, forward strand.
TCAGAACAAGCTGCGGTCCATCAGGGACGGTGTGTCGCGATGGCCCTCTTCTATACGAAAGTCTAGAAGAGAGGAGGTCATCGTGACAAGACTCCGCGTCGGACACACATCATTTACCTATGGGTTTTTATTGAGAGGGGACCCACCCCCAGTGTGTGAGTTTTGCGATGCTCCTTTGAGTGTGTATCACATTTTGGTGGAGTGTCGTAAATATGCCCCTATCCGCCTGGCTCTTGATTTTAAAGGTGACCTAAGTTTTTTATTACGCGATAGCGCGGATGGAGTTATTTGTTTACTCCGTTTTATACGCCAGGCGGATCTTTTTAATGCCATTTGAGTCACTTTTATAAAGTGAATCTTTTGGATATTATCTGATATTGGGATCTTTTTAACAGTTTTATTACAATTTAACATGTTTTGTCTTTTTAACGTATTATCATTTTAACATGTTTTGTCTTTTTAACGTGTTATATTTTAATATGTTTGTTTTGTCTTTTTATTGGAGTGATACACTTGTGGTTGTTTTTTTAGCAGGTGTATCACTTAATTTATACCAAGAGCCCATTTGAGCACTCCTATGGAGTGTCTCAGATGGTGAATGTTTTATCTCTTTCCCCTATGGGGATTTTATTATGTTTTTAATATATTTCAAGGCCCTAATGACCTAGATGTGTCGATGGGCCGTTAAACAATAATAATAATACTAAGATTGGTGACCTGGTGGTCTAGGGTAAGGTGTCAGACTTCTGTGCTGGCGGCTGGGGTTCAATCCTCGGTTCTAGCACAGATTTATCTGATTGCCAAACCCTTCCTTCACCTCTGACAATATATCTTGTGAATGTGGGGAATGCCAGGCCTCCACTTTGGTTCGGAAACCACGTTAAACTGTAGGTCCTTCATTTCATCTCAAAATCACCCTACCATTACACATTAGCGTAAGTGTGTATAACCCAAACGGGTAGTAAGACGCGGTGCTAATAATAATAATAATAATAATAATAATAATAATAATAATAATAACAACAACAACACTAGGAATCCAATAATTGTATGAAAAAAAAGGGGGTGGGTTCTAAATTGATTAACTATTAATATTTAAAAAAAATGGGTGTGTGTACTTATGTACGCGCGTGAGAAGTTATACTTCTTTGGCATCATTAAAAATTTAATAATATATATATATATAATTATTAAAAATAAAATTTAGAAAATAATAAATATATATGACATAATTTGTACTAAATATTATAAGATTCTTAATTTTAAATATTTATTATTGATTATTTAATATTTTAAAAGTAAATGAATAAATTTAATAATACATTCAAAAATTGAATTTAAGTTTATTCACTTTTTAAATATTTATTATTTTCTTAATTTAATTTTCACTTTTCATTTTATCAAAAAGTTTTCATTAAATTTGTTCATTTATTTTATAAATATTTATTATTTATTCAATTTAATAATAAATATTAAAAATTAATGTTTTAATTTATGTTCGATTTAAATTTTTATCACACATTTTTTATTAAATGTTTTATTAATTTTATTTCTTTATTTTTTAAATATTAAATAACCAATAATAAATATTCAACAATAATAATTTAATAATATTTAGTATTAATTATGTTAAATAATATTTTAATTTATATCAATAAATAATACATACGGATAGTTAACCTCAATTATATTGGATCACTTGAAAAAGTCTATAAGCACAATTTTTTTCACTAATATTTACGAATAGTAAATAATATTAATCAAAATATTCAATTTAAATCACTACTGAATATAATTTATTAGCACATATATAATTCGCACTTGTATGAAACTAAAACACGTGTTGTGAATGTAGAAACTAGAAACATGTGGATAAATATTATATATATGAAAACAGTGATCAGAGGCGACGAGCGTACCATAGAGAAAGGAATAACATAGTATACATTTCTCTATGAGCGTACCAACATGCGCGACTAACAGAGGTTATATTTCTATTTTGTTGGTAGCTTTTTTTTAGAGACTTAATGTGCGGTTTAACTTCAACCTGTTACTTTTGTGTTACAGTGATGCGCGCGCATCTTAAAATTTCACTCTCATCATTTTTTCATAACGCGCCTAAAGAAGTATAACTTCAATAAATATTATATATATGAAAACAGTGATCAGAGGCGACGAGCGTACCAACATGCGCGACTAACAGAGGTTCTATTTCTATTTTGTTGGTAGCTTTTTTTTTAGACTTAATGAGCGGTTTAGCTTCAACCTGTTACTTTTGTGTTACAGTGATGCGCGCGCATCTTAAAATTTCACTTTCATTATTTTTTCATAACACGCCTAAAGAAGTATAACTTCAAAAAACTTTATCGAGGCAAACATCGAGCTCGTTTGTGAATATAGTTTTAGTTAAAAAAATTCAAATATTTAATTTATTTTTTTGATGTTTTTAAAATGTAAGACTGTAGAAGGAGGAACTTTGAAAATGTTGGTCACCGGATGTTGGAACCTCCTAATTTGATGTAGTTTTGATGCGGTTTAGCCGTTCAAAGAACGGGTAAAACAGTTTATTTATGATTACATTCATTACCATTTTACCAAAGTATGAACATTTTTCTTACATTAATAGGATAAAAAGTGTCTCACCAGGATCAATACAGTTCGGAAGTTACTCGTCTTAATCAGGTTTCCTTCAATCGCTCCTAAAATATAGGTCATAGGTTTCTAGGGCCATTCGTTTAACTTAGCCAACGCACATATTAAAGTCATGGGCCCCTATCCATTTTTGCTCATCAATTTTCAAACTTATTATCACACAATAACGATAATTTTATCCTTATGTTGAAACTCTTCTCACGAGATCTATAATAACTGGCCCTTTCCATGCGTGTTTAGTGTAGGCACGAGAGTCGGGTCGAGCCAGGAGTCTGGTTTGGTTAGATCGAGTGAATATAGTCTAGTGTAGGTGTATAACCTTGGCGTCTCCTTTTAAGAAAAGCCCCACCATTTAAGGGGGAGGGAAACAAATTATTAATTTAATACTAGATTGAGAAAATGTTTAATATCATTCCTATATCTTTGTTTAGTGGGTGAAACGTCATGGTCGGTGATGCCGGGAGTAATGAAGACGGGTGCCTACCGTTACGAGGATGGTACCAATTACGTGGGCGATTGGAACCCACGTGGGCAAAAGCATGGTATGGGACATATGGCTCTTCCCGACGGTACTCGATACGACGGGGCCTTCCAAAATGGACTTTGTTCGGGTTTAGGGATCATGTGCTTTCCTGATGGGGCAAAGTAAGCAGATAATGTCATGTTTTATAGTAGTATATAAGTAAATAGTGTGATATAGTTTAAATAGACTAATAGTTTAGCTTTTAATATATGTATTAAATAAGGGTACGGGTGAATAAATACAATCCATTTGCATCACAGATGAATGGGCTAAATAAATACACTATGCAAGGTTAGTGAGTTGGAGGTGTAAATAGTTTCATGAGCCTCCACATATAGGCTACCCTGGCGAACCTTTATAAAACTCTCTTGACATACACGGAATACTAAGAGAAAATTCTAAATTACGTCTCACGGGGTAGTTTTGTAATTCTTAACCTTAAACTTTATAGATATATTTGTTCAAATGTGTTATTCTTACGAATTTGGTTTACTTAATCTGCTGTAGATAGTTATCTGATTACGTCTCTAACTACTATCAATGTCCCTTATCAGATACTTTTGAAATACATAATGGGTTTGAAACCAGGAGATAAACTTTTCCAATTAATTTTTAATATAGCTTTAGAGTATGTGCTTAGGTTAAGGCAAGCGAGAAGGGAGGGTTGACATTGAACGGTACACAGCAGCTATTTAGATTATTTAGCTTTGATGGGAAATACTAAGGAACATTTTAGAAAACATTATAAAAATAACTTATTTAGAGTAAGGAGGGTAATTTAAATTTAAGACATGGCTTGGACTGCAAGGTAATGTTTGTAGTTTATTAGGTTAGAAAACTAATTTTAATGATATTGATAAGAAATCTTTAAGCTAATAGGTTATAAAAAGTTTAAGAACAATGAAGTAATATACAATTTATAAATATAATTTGAAATGTTATAAACAAACTAATATAATGTAATATATGTTGATGAAATAAATTATAAGTTTATATATAATGAATCTAAAATGTGAAATGACAAAGAATGATAAAATGACAATGTTGTGCGACATATAGTGACCGTTCCGAGACCGAAAGCACCCCTCGGAAGGGAGGCGAAGCGATCTAGAGGCAAGCGCACACACTACGTCACCCCTACCCCCTTTTTACCTCGACCAACAAACTCCCGCTAGACGGGTTACGATACTCCCCGAGAAACCCAGCGCACTAGTAAGGTAGTTCTAAACAATCTAAGAGATCGCGCCAGGACAAAGGGCTCGATCGAGCCAAAGACCTTACCAAAAAAAAGGACAAAAAAAACATTCCACTGTAAAAATGTGTAAAAATAATGTAGTAGCTTTAGTCAGAGTAATTATAAGAGGGTTAAGATATATATGTTTGCATACGTTTAGAGAATAAAACTGAGGAGGAGGGTTAGGCCCAACCTCCACCAGCTGATGAATTTTGTCAATGTAGGGAGATAACGAAAAAATTTATGTGTGTACTTATGTACGCGCGTGAGAAGTTATACTTCTTTGGCATAATTAAATAAACTAAAAGAATCTTAGATCGATGAATAAGATTTATTGTAGAGAATTAGATATTAGAAATTAATAATAAATATTTAAAATTGAAAATTAATAATTTATTAATATATATATATAGTAGAGATGGGCAGAACGGCTCACTGTTGGGAAAGGCTCAGAGTGATTCAGTTCAGTGAAATGAGCCGTTCATTTGATCGTTCAGACGTTCGCGAACGAATAACTGTTTTGCAGCTCATCGTTCGCGACCGACCTTACGGCTTTCAATCAGTCAGTTACCGGTATCAATTGGAGAAACGCACCGTGTAACTTAGTTATTCGCTTCGCATCAAGCATCAACTTCGGATGAGAAGTTTTTAAAGTATATTAAATTATTGTTTAATTATTTATTTTGATTAGTTACGTAGTTTATTCAGTAGTGTAAGTGTATTTAAATACAAATATAAGTAATATGGAATTAGGGTTTTCAGGAGGGAAATGACGTCATAGCTCCCCACCCCTCCCAAGGCGTGGACTCGCGGACGCGGGCTCTCTCTCTCTCCCCACCCCTCCCACTGCGTTGACTCGCAGGCGCGCTTTACGTCATTATACATGCAGAGGGGTGGGGTGAAATGATTCTGTGAGTTCCCTGAGGAGGTGGAGCATGAAAGAAAGGCTTGTATGATTGGTTCATGTTAAGCAAACTTGTCAGGGAGGCGTAAGATTCCCACGAATATGAACTAGAAAAAAGGGTTAACCTTTAATCTTGGCGTTACATTTTCTTTTTAGTTCTGAAGTGGCCATCTCTAAAACAGACTTGAAAAAGGGATGTCCTTTCACATTGGGGGATGACTTTCCGCTGCTCTCCCTTCTTTAGAAACGTTTGTAGAATGAGGGTTTGTGACAAGTGATGGATATCTTCCGCTGTATCGGCGACTAGCACGACTGTCCAAGCTGTGAGAGTGCTTTACATCCAGATGTTAGCATCTGTTTTCCTGTGAACTTGACAGAGATTCATTTTGAACGTAAGTGGTCTGTGAGAATTTTACAAGAGGGGACTTAAGAAGTAGTTTTATTCATGTTGCTAAATGAGTCTCTTGACTTGAGGTTTTCTGGGAACTTCAAACTTCCCACGCTCTGAAGAGGGAGGGGCTAAGAGTCTCTGTACACCAAACTCCTTTTCGCCCCGCCTCCTGAAGAGGGGGAAGTAGTTTGCAACCCTTACTTCTATATATTGAGTTACCCCTTTAAGGAGAAATCATTAGCTATAATCTATATTCTAAACAACAACATCAAGAATGTCTAGTGAATACTCAGCAGAGCTTTTGTCTGCAATCGGGTCGAGTGAGGTAGTGTCAAGGAAGCTGACAGATTTAGAGATAGGTCACGGATATTATATCACTAATATAAAAGGGGTAACACTAGAAACGGGCGTAGAGTTTTCACCTTGTTGGAGAACAAATATAACGTGTGGTTACCAACGCGTTTTTCTCTACTCACCGATGAACAGCTGAAGGAGCTCTCCAAAGCTGACTTACTGCTAGTATACCAAGGAATCTCCAAAAACAGCCAGACGGCACTCATAAGCTTTGAAGGTACGTGAACGCTTGTACGATTATTACAACCGTTTCTAGGATTAATCAAATCAATTGAAATATGTATTTTTCAGCTCAAATCTCAGTTAGGATGTGCAGAGTATGGGTTTTTTTTCAACTCTACCGGTGACCTGGTGGTCTAGGGGTAAGGTGTCAGACTTCTATGCTGGCGGCCGGGGTTCAATCCTCGGTCCCGGCAAAGATTTATCTGATTACCAAACTCTTCTTTCACCTCTGACAAGACATCTTGTGAATGTGAGGAATGCCAGGTCTCCACCGTGGTTCGGATTCCACGTTAAACTGTAGGTCCTTCATTTCATCTCACAATCACCCTACCATTACACATTAGCGTAAGTGCGTATAACCCGAACGGGTAGTAAGACGCGGTGCTAATAATAATAATTTTCAACTCTCCCTCTACGCAAATGTGGGTTCACCCCCCTTTAATCCCTAATTAGTAAGTTGAATAATTTTCTAAACTCAAGATGTACAGAGTATGGGTTTTTTCAACTCTCCCTCTAAGCAAATGCGGGTTCACTTCCTTTAATTCATAATTAGTACGTTGAATAATTTTCTAATCTCAGTTAGGATGTACAGAGTATGGGTTTTTTCAACTCACCCTCTACGCAAATGTGGGTTCACTTCCTTTAATTCCTAATTAGTACGTTGAATAATTTTCTAATCTAGGTTAGGATGTGCAGAGTATGGGTTTTTCAACTCTTCCTCTACGATAATGCGGGTTCACTTCCTTTAATTTCTAATTAGTACGTTGAATAATTTTCAAATCTCGGTTAGGATGTACAGAGTACGGGTTTTTCAACTCTTCCTCTACGCTAATGCTGGTTCACTTCCTTTAATTCCTAATTAGTACGTTGAATAATTTTCAAATCTCGGTTAGGATGTACAGAGTATGGGTTTTTCAACTCTTCCTCTACGCAAATGTGGGTTCACTTCCTTTATTTCCTAATTAGTACGTAGAATAATTTTCAAATCTCGGTTAGGATGTGCAGAATATGGGTTTTTCAACTCTCCCTCTACGCTAATGCGGGTTCACTTCCTTTAATTCCTAATTAGTACGTTGAATATTTTTTTAATCTCGGTTAGGATGTACAGAGTATGGGTTTTTTCAACTCACCATCTACGAAAATGTGGGTTAACTTCCTTTAATTCATTGGTTAAGATATTAGCTTCGATGATTATATCTTTTTCGCTCGGAATATGTAGGGTAAGATGACAGGCATCAACGCTAGCGATTCAGGTTCGATCCTCGCTTTAGCTCGCACATTATTTGGAAGCTTCGGATAAAACTTTTTTCTTACAAGGTTCAAATCTCAGTCAAGCCGAATGAAGAGGTGTTTTTTTTCTTACAAGGTTCAAATCTCAGTCAGGCTGAATGATAACTCTAATATAATAAAACATTATCAATGTTAGCATAAAAAAAGTATTTTCGAGTCATTTTTTTAATATGATTTCAAAGACATTTAATTTTGTTTAATCTAATAAGAGGCATTCGGTTCCTAGCATCAAGTCTTACTACCCGCTCGAGTTATACGCTTATGAACTAACTAGATAGCTGTTGCCCGCGGCTTTGCTCGCGTGGAAGTTGATTATATACAAATACGAAAATATACATATGTATTTACAGATTAATTTAAAATATTACGTTACTTTGATGACCATAACTTGACCTCAGATCAAAAATAATGCAAGTCCGATACAAACTTTCACCCCCTTTTTCATCCCTTATTAAATAAAATTTCCAAAATTCCTGAAACAAGTATTTATTTGTTTTACGTCAATAACCGAAATACAAAATTTTGTTTATGTAACTTTCAAAATGACGGACTTTCATACATATTATCATGCATATTATCATCCCTTATTTTGACCCCTTTGGGGTGGAATTTTCTAAAATCCTTTCTTAGTGGGTGCCTACATAACAAAATGAATATACAATCCGAATTTCATGCTTGTAGCCTTGATTGTTTGCGCTCGTCGATGATGAATCAGTCAATCCGATACAAATTTTCACCCCCTTTTTCATCCCTTATTAAATAAAATTTCCAAAATTCCTGAAACACCTATTTATTTGTTTTACGTCAATAACCGTAATACAAAATTTTGTTTATGTAACTTTCAAAATGACGGACTTTCATACATATTATCATCCCCTATTTTGACCCCTTTGGGGTGGAATTTTCTAAAATCCTTTCTTAGTGGGTGCCTACATAACAAAATGAATATACAGTCCGAATTTCATGCTTGTAGCCTTGATAGTTTGCGCTCGGCGATGATGAATCAGTCAGTCAGTCAATCAGGACATGTTATTTTATAAGTATAGATTAAGCTAATATTTTTAGATATAAGAAAAGGGCTATATTTATAAGAAGTGTACTCGCTTTTGCATGAAGAAGAATCATAAACCATTTTTGAGAAAATCGCCCTCAGTACATTCAGCATAGATTCGAACCTTGATCCTCCCCCCCTCTTACTCTACGTAAATGCAGGCCCGCTTCCTCCACACAGACGATTCAGGTTCGAGCCTTGATTTAGTCCTCCTCCAGCATTATTTGAAAAAACTTCGGATAAAACTTTTTTTCTTTACAAGGTTCAAGCCTCAGGTTCACTTCCCAATTAGTACATTGAGTGATTTTAAACTCACGTCATGCAAAAATGATGGTACATAGTGGACAACTCAACCTTACCTTTAAATGCGTATATATCCCGAATTAAACATGCACACACACATACGTGCACACACACACACGCACACACACACACAGGGACATTAGCTTCAATGTTTGTATATCATGGCTTCATGAACTGCTAACTGGATGACCATGTTTGTTTGTTTTTTATAGCTGTCTCAGAGCCGGTTGAAGAGATTCTAGAGCAAGCTACCCAGAAATTAAGACGTTAATACGAAGGAGAGTATAGGACCTGTTTAGAGCATAGTGCACCCGCGAACTTTAAAAAAAACATGTCAGGACCGCCAGCAAAACGAGTTCGCTTGTCACCTCCTATCATTGTATCTCGGCAAACTAATGGGAATAGGGTGTATACTCTCGCGGATCTAGGCGCTAATGAACAACTTTTAATTAGATACTTGAAACATGACGCCGCTCTTCGCGAAGGGAAGGTGTATAATGCTTACATTGAACATATACCTGGCCAGATTAAGACCTCGAGCGTACTGATATCGGACCATGACAATATAGACACACAGATCCAAAGACTTATAACCCTTTCACGAAACTTAGGTGCTGGATTTACACAGTTTAGGCTTTACCTGGAACCACTAGGACTATCTATCAAACTTATTGAACAAGCATACGCCCGACGTATAAAGACGTACACAATCAGTAATGAACTACCCTATAAGGATCCCGTACAGTTTCTCGTTGCGTGCGGGGATATTGATGTAAAGACAGTAGAGAAAGAATCAAACGCGAACGGCTCGATAAAGGTAAATTGTAGCCTCATTTGCGAGTTTTAGCATCCTACTGAAGGTAGAATTGAAAAAGGCTATTTCAATTCTTCTCTATACAATATATTTAACCCAATAAATTGGAGGAGATATACGAAATAACGTGGTCTTCCCACTCCTTGCTCAGATTGAGGGTTTCGTTTCTAGAGACTCGGGATGGATATACGACGGCACGTTGAAAATGAGAGTAAATTTCTCGAAAAACTCGGCTTTCTCGATCGGGGCCCACGTTCAAATCCCTGAAACTATAGCCAGACGTAGAGCGCTGATAAATGTTCAATCTGAAGAAGGACTTTGCTTCCCCGTATCCGTATTGGCGTGCCTCTTTGAGCCGACAGGGAGAGCTCAGCGTTTATCATCTTATCCTAATTTTAGAGATGTGCTTAATCTAGATGGGATCCCTCTCCCGTTCGAAATGAGATATATCGAGCGCTTCGAAAGGCTTAACGATATATCTGTTAATGTGTACACTGGAAAACAAGAAGGTAGTGACTCTTATATTGACACTGCAGACAACTCTAAAAAGCTAGTGATCGTTCCCGTACATGTCAGTGCTAAAGAGCGCGCTAGACATGTTCATTTATTCATGATAAGAGTACATGGGACGGAAAATTATCATTTCAGCGCGATCAAAAATCTGTCTCGGTTAATAAACCCGCAACTAACGCCGACGTCTAACGTAGGACGTAGATACTTTTGTGACCGATGTCTGACCTCTTTTCTGACTGAGAATAAACTTGTAAAACATAAAGAAACGTGTAAATTATTATTATTATTGTTTAACCGAGCAAAGATAAATTTTATAACGCGCTCACGGATAGTCATATCTCTCAGGAAGACTATGATCACGCCTGTGAGGTTTGGCGACTATTTGAATGTAAGAATCTTTGGGATTACTCGAACCTCTACCTGTATACAGACGTAACGCTACTTGCTGACGTCTTTGAGAACTTTCGTGATCTTTGTATGAAAACGTATAGGCTCGATCCCGGATAGTCTCTTACAGCTCCCAGTCTCGCGTACCAGGCTCTATTGAGAATAGCTCGGGTACGGCTTGAATTAATAGATGATGTGGATATACATCAATTCATTGAGGGGGCTATTCGGGAGGGGTATGTTTCATAGCTAATCGTCACTCTGTAGAGAATAATCGTTATATGAGCTCATTTGACCGTTCCAAACCAGAGTCTTACCTCGTTTATATAGACGTGAATGGACTCTACTCATTTAGTATGTTGAGCTTGTTACCCTATGGAGGGTTCAGGTGGCTTGAAGGTGATGAAATTGAGCGTTTGGACGTGCTAAAAGTGGAGGACGATGCGGATACGGGGTTTATCTTGCAGGTAGATCTTGAATATCCACAAGATGTACACGATGCTCATTCTGACTTGCCGTTCTGTCCTGAGAAAGGGATTCCACCCGTAGGGAAGCACGAGAAATTGTTAACGACTTTAACTGATAAGACTAGGTACGTCATTCACTATCGTCATCTGAAGTTATGTTTAGTGAATGGATTGAAACTGAGGAGGGTATACAGGGTTCTCAGTTTCAAGCAATCTGCATGGATGGCTCCGTATATCAAGCTGAACGCGGAAATGAGGAGTAAAGCGAGCAATCAATTTGAAAACATGTTTTTCAAACTGATGAACAATGCCGCATTCGGTCGTCTTATATCTAACAAGAGGGCCACCGTACGGTAAAGATAACTACCAGGTGGGAAGGGAAATTTGGAGCGGGTAACCTCATAGCCAGTCCAAACTTTAAAAATCGTATGATCGTGTCAGAGAACCTGGTCAACATTGAGATGGAACCGCAGGAGATTTACTTTGATATGCCGATTTATGCGGGATTCGCCATTTTGGAAATCTTGAAAGTAGTCATGTACGGTCTACATTACCAGGTCATGGTTCCTGCCTTCCCTCCAGGTACATTAAAACTCCAATACACAGATACAGACTCACTTCTCTACTACATGACTGTTGAGGATGCGTACTAGCGACTTATCCCGTTAGCTAATGACTACCTGGATACCTCCACTTACGGACAAGACAATGTTTACGGCATGCCCGTAGTAAATAAAGGGGTGCTCGGTAAATTAAAAGACGAGACTGGAGGTCGGATCATCACCGAGTTCATAGGTTTACGTCATAAACTCTATTCATTCGCGGTGGAAGGAGATGGCGAGACGCTCAAGGCTAAAGGTGTCAAGAGTAGTGCGTTAAGAACACTCTCGTTAGAGGACTATCGTAATTGTTTGACCAATGAGACGGTAGTCATGAGAGAGGCTCGTTCAATAAGAGCTGTAGGATTGAAACTTTACACTCAAAAATTCAATCTGGTTGCACTATGCACTATCGACGACAAACGATACGTGTTACCTGGCTCAGTTAAAATATTACCTTGGGGTCATTACTCTATAAGTGAGCAACCATCTACTTCCTTCCAAGAGACGTCAATTGAGCCGGACCGTCATCTCTATAGTGCAAGTGTGTGTCAGTGCTTCTGTATATTATTATTATTATTATTATTGTTTTGAGGCCCGTCGACACAGTAAGGTCATTAAGGCCTTTAAAAATAAATTAACCACAGTAGAATCCCCAATGGGAAGAGACATCACATAGTCCACCTGTTAGAATAAACAGGTGGAGAGATAAAATATAAAACAATATACAATAATAAAATTTTTAAATTAATTTAAAAACAGTTATTCTCAATATGAGAAAATGCCCATTTGAGACACTCCATAGGAGCGCTCAAATGGGCTATTAGAATAAAAGAAGTGATACACCTGCTAAAATAAAACCACAGGTGTATACACTACGTTAAAATTACAAAACAAACATATTAAAATTTAACACATTAAAATCATAAAACGTGTTAAAATAATACGTTAAAAAGACAAAACAAACATATTTAAATATACTAAAATGTTAAAAAAAAACTCAATATGAGAAAGTCCAGATGAGTCACTTTATAAAAGTGACTCAAATAGCATTAAAAAGATCCGCCTGGCGTATAAAACGAAGTAAACATATAACTCCATCCGCGCTATCGCGTAGTAAAAACCGAAGGTCACCTTTAAAATTAAGTGCCAGGCGGATAGGGGCATACTTGCGACACTCCACCAAAATGTGGTACACACTAAGGGGAGCATCGCAAAACTCACACACTGGAGGTGGGTCCCCTCTCAATAAAAATCCATGGGTCAACGCTGTGTGTCCGACGCGGAGCCTTGTCACGATGACCTCCTCTCTTCTGGACTTTCGTATAGAAGAGGGCCACCGCGACACACCGTCCCTGATGGACCGCAGCTTGTTCTGAGCAGGGGTCGAAACCCACTGCTCGTGCCAGGTGCGTAAGACCCCACGCCGAACATAACCCTTTAGATCTAAAAACATCACACCCATACTCGCCTCCGGAGGCAGGCGTGCCGCCTCCTTGGCCGCCTGGTCAGCCAGTTCATTTCCTGAGAGACCGGCGTGACCAGGAATCCAGCAAAAGGCGAGCCGGGTGCTTAATGAATCAATTTTTAAAATTTGCTCATGTATCATCTGCACCAGGGGATTCCAAGAGTAGAGGGTGGACAATGCCAACAGAGCACTCATGGAATCCGTGCAGATGAGAACAGAACGGTGACACTTACGATACACAAAACACAGAGATTTAAAAATGGCGTATAATTCAGCCATAAAAACACTGGATTCACCAGGTAAACCAAATTTAAAATTGTTTCCCTCCACAACAAATGCGCATCCCACGGAAGCCCCACACTTGGAGCCATCCGTATAGATGCGCTCAAAGCCCTGAAAGCGAGTGGAGAGGAGCTCATTAAATGTCCTCTCATATATAATCGGCGGGGTGGTCGCTTTAGGGAACTTGGCAAGATCATAATGGCATTGAGGTAGGCGAATCTTCCAGGGAGAAACTCGACCTGGGTATGTGGGGATAGCCTTTGGCAGGACTATCCCACACGTGTCGAATACCGATAGCATCCTGATCCCAACCGGCCTTGTACTACGCCATTTGGTTTGATACAAGACACGGTTAGGGGATGAAACACAGGTCGGTAGGCAACATGCTCCGGCATGAAGTGAAGTTTTGAAACGTAAGATGCCAGAAGATAGGACCGCCGGTAAGAGAGAGGGGGCTCACCGGCGTCGGCACAGATGCTGACGACTGGACTGGTACGAAATGCACCAGTAGACAGTCGTATGCCAGCATGGTGGACACTATCCAGAATCTTCAACGCCGAAGGTCTCGCTGATGCATACACTAAACTGCCGTAATCTAGTTTCGATCTTACCAAGGCCCTATACAGGCGCATCAAGGTTTCCCTATCAGCCCCCCAGGACCGACCACTAACCACTTTAAGCAGGTTGAGTGCTTTTATGCACCTCGCTTTCAGGTCTTTGATCTGGGGAATCCAGGTTAATTTAAAATCAAATAAAAGTCCCAGAAACTTTACGGTCTCCGAGACAGGTAAAACAACGTGATTCATTAAAATACTGGGGGCTTGTTGTATTCCACGTAATCTATGGAAGTGGACGACCGTCGTCTTGGCTGAAGAGAAGCGAAAGCCATTACGCGATGCCCACGACCATAGATTGTTGACAGAGAGTTGTATCTGCCGTTCAGCCCTGTGGAGACTCGATGAACTACAATAAATTGCGTAGTCATCCACAAAGAGGCATGAACGGACAGGAAGGTGTACGTTGTCCACAATGCCATTTATTGCAATGGCGAACAACGCACAGCTTAAAATACTGCCCTGGGGCACCCCATTTTCTTGAATAAAATCATCGGATAAGGTGTTGTTTAACCTTACCCGGAAGTGTCTATCTGACATAAAATTAGCTATAAAAACAGGGAGGTTCCCACGGAACCCCCAGTTAAAAAGGGTTTTTAAAATGCCGTACCGCCATGTGGTATCGTACGCTTTCTCCAAGTCAAAGAAAACTGCCAAAAGATGCTGTTTATGGAGAAAGGCGTCACGAACTGCTGTCTCGAGACGGACGAGATGATCCACCGTAGATCGGTTGCGGCGAAAACCACATTGAATATTTGATAGTAGATTGCGGGATTCTAAATACCATATTAATCGTTTATTTATCATTTTTTCCAATATTTTGCATACACAACTAGTTAAGGCTATCGGTCTATAACTAGTTGGTTCTAATTTTTCCTTGCCACTTTTATATAGAGGGATAATTGTTGCTTGCCTCCACAGTGTTGGGAACTGACGAGATTCCCAAACACTATTGTAGAGGTCCAACAGACATGCTCGTCCAGCAGGGGGTAACTGGCGCAACATTTCATAATTAATGTCGTCGAGGCCAGGAGCTGTGCTACCCGCCTGGGACATGGCATAGGTCAGTTCATCTAAAGTAAAGGGGGAGTTGTAATCCTCCCCCTGACTCTGACCAAAGTCAATAGAATGGCGCTCTATGTTCCGCTTATGCGCTGCAAACTCATTTGAGTAGCTTGCAGTGCTAGATATGGCGGTGAACATAGAGCCCAATACATTGGCGACCTCCACAGGGGAGGAGACAAGCGTACCATTTGACATGAGGGCAGGTATGTTATTGATGGTATTTTTGCTACTACGTAATTTACGAATATTGTCCCAAACCTTAGTTGTGGGAGTGGAAATCGTTAGGGTAGATATAAACTGTCTCCAAGACTCTCTTCTGCTTTCACGAATGATACGGCGAGCTCGAGCACGCATAATCCGGAATGATTCTAGATTATCCAAGGTAGGACGCCGATGGAAGAGACGTAATGCTCTTCGACGGTCAGAAATGGCCAATCTACACTCCTCGTTCCACCAGGGAACAGGATGGTGGCGCGGGTTTGGCGAGGATTTAGGGATAGATTCCCTCGCCGCCATGATGACCGTCGAAGTAAAATGGGCAATATTAACATCGACGTCCGGAGAAAGGGGTTGTACAAATACGGCGAGCTCGCGAAATTTATCCCAGTCAGCACGTTTAAGCACCCATTGTGGTGCACGTGCTATACCGGGAGGGTCTTCAATTAGCGAAAGCAGAATGGGAAAGTGATCGCTGCCACATAGATCCGAGTGGACCTCCCAAAGGAAGTGGGCAGCGATCCCGGGGCTACATAGAGTTAGGTCGATGGCAGAGGATACACCATTAAAGGTGGAAAAGTGTGTCTGGGTCCCGGTGTTCATTAACACCAGGTTTCCCGAGACAAGAATATCCTCTACCATCCTCCCGCGGGCGTCTGTATAATTAGACCCCCACACCAGGTTGTGTGCGTTAAAGTCCCCCAAGATAATATAGGGGGCGGGAAGTTGTTTAAAGAGGGCCTCTAGGCTCCTCTTTGAAACACGTTCACCTGGTGGGAGGTAGATGCAGCATACAGTTACTTCTATAGGAAGGGAGACTCTCACAGCAATCACTTGGAGATCAGATACAATATTTATAGACTTATTATAATATTTGCTACGTGCAAGTATAGCCACACCTCCGCTAGCCCGATCGAAGAATGGCTTGTCGGTACGATATACATCGTACCCACGAAGCATCGGGCTGTCAGTTGGGCGGAAGTGGGTCTCCTGCAAACACAATATGGAAGGATGCAGGGAAGAAATTATTAGTTTAATTTCCTCTACACGAGCATAAAAACCCTACAATTCCATTGTAGTAGCGACATAAGTTATTAGTATGAAATTTAATTATCCTCGCAATCCATTTCACTATCCTTTAAGAATAAAAATTTGTTGAGGCCCTTTTTAGGCCCTCTTGCCTTTCCCAGTCTCTCCTGTACCTCTCGCTTCAGGAGAGGCTTCGGCTTATTTTGGAGAGACTGGGTAGTCTGATCCTTGTTCGAAGGCTTTAAGGCCTTCGACGCTTTTTTAATAAAAAATTTTTCGGCGGTCTCTCGCTGGTCCTTCTTCAAGGCACCAGTGGGACTCGCCTTAGCGGCCTCAACTGTTCCGCAACTCGTCCCCACCTCCGGAAGCCCAGAGGTGGGTGTGAGAGGCTCAACAACGGCCGCCCTTGTTTTAATGCCCGAGGCGGGCCCGGGGGGTTTCCCGAGGCGGGCTCGGGGGTATTCCCCTAGGCGGGCTCGGGGGTGTTCCCCGAGGCGGGCTCGGGGGTGTTCCCCGAGGTGGGCTCGGGGGAGTTCCTCGAGGAGGTCTCCTCGGGGGTATAGGTGGGGGAAACGATCGTTGTGGCGGTTTGGCCTCCTTTAAAAATTTAGGCGCCACAGAAGTTGGCGCGGAATCAACATAAATGTCTCGAGAAGAGACCAATGGCACTGGTCGAGTTGGCTCCTTAGAAATATTAACTGCGCAATGGCAGTTGGGACAGTTTATATTTTGACTGACAATCCGGCTATATGAAGTTTGAAATACCGGAGCTTGACTTGATACGTATTCCTTGCGTGCCTGGGCATATGAGATCTTCTTTTCAGATTGTATCTCCAGGACTTTCTTCTCTACCTTCCATTTTGGACAGGCCCGAGACCAGGCGGAATGCGGACCCTTGCAGTTGACGCAGTATTTAGGAGACTCGCATGGTGTTTCGTGAGCCTCCTGTCCACAACCCGCACAGGTTGGCTTACCACGGCATCGCAGCTTCGTATGCCCAAATTCCTGGCACTGAAAACAGCGCCGAGGGTTAGGGACATACGGCCGGACCCTGAGCACGTGGAAGCCTGCTCGGACCTCCTTCGGAAGGGTAGGAGTCGCAAATGTGAGGATATACGTATCCGTCTTCTTTTCTTGTCCGTTCTTATTGGTAATGATACGGTAGACCTCGGTGACATGCTGAGGGGAAAGCTCCTCACAGATATCCTCAATGCCTACGCAGTCGAGGTCATAACAAGTGACCACTCCCTTGCAAACATTGAGGAACCTGTGAGGTTCCACCTTCACCGGTATATGAGTCGTATTGCTCAACGGTATTTCGGAGATGGCCATTATATTTGAAGACTGTGTGTCAGTCGTGGTCTGAAACATGATGGTGCCATCACGCAGTTTCCTTATTGAGACTTCCGATTTCGCTGCTCCATTTATCACTCTTTCGAGGATAAATGGGCTGACACGTTTCAGATCTTCACTTTCATCCACTCGAGACATCACCAGGAAGCGGGGCTGGGGCCTCACCACTTCCTGGCTTTTCATCAAAACAGGGCTGGACGGCCTTACCCGTTTCCGCCTCTTATCATTAATACGGCCCTGTGAGGGGCCGGGCAGTGAGTTGCCAGCGGAACTTGGCAGTACGGTGCCAGCGGACAGTAAGGTGTCAGCTGTGACAATTAACTCATTCATGAGTGGGAGGACAACCTGCAAAAGTACTCGGATCGTAGACCCAGGTTGATCCCAGTTGGTTCTACCACATAGGGCCCTGTTAACTCTTCCGACGAGAGGCTCCATACGACGCTAGACATGACAACCTTCATATGGAGTATCGCCGGAGGAGAGGTCACCGCAGCAAGTGTATGCAGGAAAGTGCTAATTTTACGTCCGGGACCCTCATGAACGCAACCGGTCTTTTCTCAAGGTAGGGTACCCTGTTGTCATCCCTAAGGCCCTTCTACCAAGATATTACAACCGGCGCACTTTCATTCGGGAGCTCAAGGCAGTGGTATCCAATAATAAACAGAGAAGAGCCGGGTTAGTTGCCAAGGTCGTCAACGGAAAGGCCAAAGGCCTCTGTGCAGGATGAACGGTGGGGGAAAGGAAGAAAAGGGGTGAGGATAGATAAAGCGAAGGGGAAAGAGTGAAAAAAAGTGGAAAGTGAAGGAAGAAGAAAATGATGTGAAAGGAAAGATATAGGATAGGTTTGTCCCACACGAGGTACGTCCTGCACAGAAGCCTCCCCTTTTAGTCGCTTCTTACGACAAGCAGGGGTTACTGCGGGACTATTCTAAACCCGTCCCGCAGGGGGGTTCTGTATATTCATGATCTACAATTTATCCAGTACAAGTGAGCAGGCATCTACTTCCTAAGAGACGTTGATACTAACTCTCCATGTCTCTATAGTGTAAGTGAATAATTAATGTCAATGTATAAGAACTAGAAAATGTTAGTGCTTTAAGAAAAAATATTCATGTTCTATAACTTAACTGAAGAAAAAAATATACTAATTTAGTTTGTATCTGTTTAAAAAAAATGTATATCATTATATTCATTAAATAGAGTTTTCTGTGCATGTGTGTATGTATGTTTTGATTAATAAAAGAGTGAATAATTAATGTCAATGTATAAGAACTATACCTTTATCACTATAAAATGTTAGTGCTTTTAAAAAAAGACTTGAGAAAAAAATATTCATGTTCTGTAACTTAACTGAAGAAGAAAATATACTAATTTAGTATGTATCTGATTTAAAAAATGTATATAATTATATTCATTAAATAGAGTTTTCTGTGCGAGTGTATGTATGTTTTTGATTATACAAGAGTGAATAATTAATGTCAATGTATAAGAACTATACATATATCACTAGAAAATGTTAGTGCTTTTAAAAAAAGACTTATTATTATTATTGTTTAGCGGCCCATCGACACATCTAGGTCATTAGGGCCTTGAAATATATTAAAAACATAATAAAATCCCCATAGGGGAAAGAGATAAAACATTCAACATCTGAGACACTCCATAGGAGTGCTCAAATGGACTTTTGGTATAAATTAAGTGATACACCTGCTAAAAAAAAAACCACAAGTGTATCACTCCAATAAAAAGACAAAACAAACATATTAAAATATAACACGTTAAAAAGACAAAACATGTTAAAATGATAATACACTAAAAAGACAAAACAACATGTTAAATTGTAATAAAACTGTTAAAAAGATCTCAATATGAGATAATATCCAAAAGAGCCACTTTATAAAAGTGACTCAAATGGCATTAAAAAGATCCGCCTGGCGAATAAAACAGAGTAAACAAATAACTCCATCCGCACTATCGCGTAATAAAAAACGTAAGTCACCTTTAAAATCAAGAGCCAGACGGATAGGGGCTAGTTTGCGACACTCCACCAAAATGTGATGCACACTAAGGGGAGTATCACAAAACTCACACAGTGGAGGTGGATCCCCTCTTAGTAAAAAACTATGGGTCAATGAAGTATGCCCGACGCGGAGTCTCGTCACGATGACCTCCTCTCTTCTAGACTTTCGTATAGAAGAGGGCCATCGCGACACACCGTCCCTGATGGACCGCAGCTTGTTCTGAGCAGGGGTCGAGACCCACTGCTCGTGACAGGTGCGTAAGACTCCACGCCGAACATAACCCTTTAGATCTAAAAACATGACACACAGACTCGCCTCCGGAGGCAGGCGTGCTGCCTCCTTTGCTGCCTGGTCCGCCAGTTTATTTCCTGGAAGACCAGCGTGACCAGGAATCCAGCAAAAGGCGAGCCGGGTGATTAATGAATCAATTTTTTTAAAATTTGCTCATGTATCATCTGCACGAGGGGATTCCAAGAGTAGAGAGTGGACAATGCCAACAGAGCACTCATGGAATCCGTGCAGATGAGGACAGAACGGTGACTACTTCGGTAAACAAAACACAAAGATTTAAAAATGGCATATAATTCAGCCGTAAAAACACTGGTTTCTTTAGGTAAACCAAATTTAAAATTGGATCCTTCCACAACAAAAGCACATCCCACGGAGGCCCCGCATTGCGAGCCATCCGTGTAAATGCGTTTAAAACCCCGAAAGCGGGTTGCGAGGAGCTCATTAAAGGTCCTCTCGTATAAAAAGTGTGGGGTGGTCGATATAGGGAACTTGGCAAGGTCAAAATGGCATTGAGGTAGACGTATCTTCTAGGGAGAAACTCGACCTGGGAATGTGGGGATAGCCTTTGGCCAGATTATCCCACACGTGTCGAAAACCGATAGCATCCTGATCCCAACCGGCCTTGTACTATGCCATTTAGTTTCATACAAGACACGGTTAGGGGGATGAAACACAGGACTATAGGCAACATGCTGCGCCATGCAATGAAGTTTCGACACGTAAGATGCCAGAAGATAGGACCGCCG
>JBCFYV010000366.1:0-87179 GCA_039000515.1 Timema cristinae
TTTTAAATTATTTTCAAATTAATCATTAATAAACTGCCCATAGTTCAATTATTTTCTGAAGATCGATTATACAGTTCTATTCATCATTTAGAAAACACTCTCCAGATATACACTTAGAATAAAAATATTCAAGCCGATGATTGGGAGGTTGGGGATCGAATCCTGGTCGAGGGAACTGAAGGTGGTTTTTCCTAAATGATATTCCACTCTCACTACATGCAAATTAGGATTCACTTTCTCTGCATTCTACCTATCTCATACCAAAGCCTATTAGCGTAATTAGTACATAAGGAGGCCTATAGCTCGAACAGGTAGTAAAACGCAGTTCTAAAAAAATCTTCAAGAATGAAAAATATAATAATCAAGTCTCAAACTATATAACATTATTTATGTAAAGTTGTAAAATAAAATTGTTTTGCTTACCATGCTTGCGCTAAATGAAATCGACAGCCTACTATCCTGGTTTGTGGAAAAGTCGACACGATGCACTCGTGAATCGCTTGCTCGAAATCAATCACAATGTATAAAGGTTGAAGGTGAAGTTGTCCCTTCTCACAACCGTCCTTAAGGATTCTCATAGCGTCAATGTAGCTCTGCTTTTTCTTGTTTTAAGTAGGCAAAATACTAGAGGTATGTATGACCCTTCGAAATACCCATGTACAGTAAAAAGCTGAAGAAAATGTTTCGGTGCGTATTCAAGGGGGAGCGGAATTGTATCCATTCGGAATGGTATCCATTCCGATAGTTTTGTAATAAACTGCTTTTGTGAAAATCCTGAATTGTATCCACTGGAATTATATCCCCCAAAACCTGAATCGTACCCCCTCGGAATGGTATCCATTCCGATAGTTTTGTAATAAACTGCTTTTGTGAAAATCCTGAATTGTATCCACTGGAATTATATCCCCCAAAACCTGAATCGTACCCCCTCGGAATGGTATCCATTCCGATAGTTTTGTAATAAACTGCTTTTGTGAAAATCCTGAATTGTATCCACTGGAATTATATCCCCCAAAACCGGAATCGTATCCCCTCGGAATGGTATCCATTCCGATAGTTTTGTAATAAACTGCTTTTGTGAAAATCCTGAATTGTATCCACAAATGGCCGACTTGAGTTTTAACAGAAGGAACGTTTAACGTAAAAGCTTTGTCACAATTCTGGTAGAGGGCAGCAGGATGGAATCTTCTTAACTTACTACTTGTATACTAGAGTGCAGACAAATCCAATCAAATTATTTAAATAAGTTTAAGTAATTATTTGAAATTCGTAGACTCATATAAGGCTGCCAACATTACATAGAATATTAAAAAGCATAGCGTTATAAATTATTTATGATTTCCAATTAAGAGGATATTCGTATCCTAAATCAGCCAGTCCTGCTCGATTATACACTTTAGGCCAGGGGAACAGAAGTTAAACGTATGGACATTAGGAGCACCTTTTAGAAAATATAAACAAATTGTTTGCAGTCATCATTGATAAGATTTTACTCTATTTCACTGTTATTTATAGATATTGACTATCTTTGTATTAATATTATCACTGTTCACCATAGTTTTTATTTTGTTTCCTTGAAGATGATTCAAAAATTCATTTGTAATCAAATCGATATATGAGAATTTAAAATAACTTTGTCATTAGTGCTGTAATTCTCTTTTCAAGTGGCCTGTTTAAGTATTTTCTTAAAAACGAAGTATTCATTCTCTTTAAAGATTGCAGTGCATATTAGAAAATTAATTTGCAACCTTTTTTAACATGTAAGATTTTTTTTCGGGTCAATATATTTTAGAGCATGTATTGACTTCTATAATTTTAAAGAGAGAAATCTTTTATTTTATTTGGCAACAGACTTTAGCCACTATGTTAAAAAATAATTATTCAAAATCTAGCTTTAATTTATTCAAATCTAGTAAGAAATGAGACGGTTTTGATGAATTCTGGCAAGAATTTTATTAATGTAAATGGCAGCAATGCTTTACTCGCTCATTTATAATCAAAATAAAAAAGTTTCTACAAGACAACGTTTTCATATTTTCCTATAAACATTTTAAGAGGTATGGAAGTTATTCAATTTGTTTCAAATCCCATGTAAGATTTTGCAGGCGATGTTCACCACAATTATTACAACCACCATAAAATTACTGTCTTTGCCACACTAGTGAAAATATACTTATGGCGTGATATTTATATGTGACTTTTAAAGCTAAGGAACAATGTTAATTTTCATAATTTGGGTGAAAAATGTGGTTTAAGAATTGGTTTTTTTAGTATATATATTGCGTTCACTAGATGCATCAGTGAATTTTTTTATAATACATTATGGGTGATTATTTCGTATGAGTAATTGTCTTCATTTTTAAGCTATATAATTGCACCTCCTCTGGTTAAAAAAAGGATAGCGTTAACGAGGAAACCAATGAGATAGAAAGAGACGTAGGTGTCTATAAGCGCATCTACTGCAATTTAAGAGCGAGACGACCTATCGCTATTTATTATTTGCTCCATAAATTTATAAAGGTATTTTAGTAACCATTCATCACACGAAATTTAATATAGCCTGACATATATTAATAATTCGCATAAAATAGTAAAGTATATCACAATGTCTTATCAAGTATTAAGAGAAAAAGAAATACCCGAAGGGTTTTCTCTTTCTCACGCAATGTAAAACAGACGACAGCTCGAAAATTTCAGACACAGACATCCAAATCCAATTGATCATTGGCTGTTTTGATCTGTGTTAGGCTAGGCTTAATGAAAGCTCAGGTTTTCATTCATAGCTTAAATAATAGTTTGACCATGGCTAATTGTCGAGAATTATCTACAACGACGATCAAGCCACATTTTAAAATCTCCTAGCCATAAAATATATTGATAAATGATAACATCCATCACTAACATTTTGATGAGTATGACTAGGAAAATACCCAATTCACTTGTATAATTCGAACACTTACGTGTGGGTGAAATGCGAGTTTAGTTCAGTGGTTTCCAAATTAAGCCAGGTTTGAAATCAATGTTGGTCTTTGAAACCATCGCGACCCCTTGATGGCCTACAAGTATTAATATCCTGGTTTTTAAATTTTAATTTTATAATATTCTTATTAATCAGGGCTATAAAAAATTTAGCACCACATCTTACTATGCGTTTGGGTTATAAACATGTGTACTAATTTCGCTAATGTGTTATGGACGAAAAAGGTTGAATTAAGATTAAGTTTACCCGGAGTTGCAAGGAGGGAGAGTGGAAAATTATTTAGGGAAAATCAATCCCAGAACCGCCAGTCAGAATATGAATCCTGACCTCATCAGTTAAACCAAACTAGCGTGCCGTTAATTCAGCTTGATCGATGAAATGGTTTAGGCTCTATGCACAGATACAAACACACAGACAGGCGGCATCGCTAAAATATAATTTTCTGTTTCAGGGGGCCATGAAACGTCGATATTTATCAAAATTTCAAGGTTTTTTTTACGATATCAATACTTTCTCTAACCGAGGGGTGCGAGAAAGAAAAAATTATTTCCACAAATCAAATCAAAAGTTTTTTAAAGATTTCTATAAAGGTCTTGACTGAAATGTCTACTACTTTTTCAATTCTTCACGTCTCAATAGCCTTATGAACTAACTTCGTGTTCACACTTTAGGGATAGTATGAGAAAGGTATAATTTAGAGAAAGTGTATCTACATTTGTATGTAGATAAAGTGGAAAATCATTTAGTCAAAATTATCTCGAAACATCCGGCGAGTTTCGATCCCCGATATTAGTCATGGTGAATCAAGTTGTAGCTAGTTGTATATAGTTTTATCATCCTAGCTACAACTTGATTCACCATGACTAATATCGGGGATCGAAACTCGCCGGATGTTTCGAGATAATTTTGACTAAATGATTTTCCACTTTATCTACATACAAATGTAGATACACTTTCTCTAAATTATACCTTTCTCATACTATCCCTAAAGTGTGAACACGAAGTTAGTTCATAAGGCTATTGAGACGTGAAGAATTGAAAAAGTAGTAGACATTTCAGTCAAGACCTTTATAGAAATCTTTAAAAAACTTTTGATTTGATTTGTGGAAATAATTTTTTCTTTCTCGCACCCCTCGGTTAGAGAAAGTATTGATATCGTAAAAAAAAACCTTGAAATTTTGATAAATATCGACGTTTCATGGCCCCTGAAACAGAAAATTATATTTTAGCGATGCCGCCTGTCTGTGTGTTTGTATCTGTGCATAGAGCCTAAACCATTTCATCGATCAAGCTGAATTAACGGCACGCTAGTTTGGTTTAACTGATGAGGTCAGGATTCATATTCTGACTGGCGGTTCTGGGATTGATTTTCCCTAAATAATTTTCCACTCTCCCTCCTTGCAACTCCGGGTAAACTTAATCTTAATTCAACCTTTTTCGTCCATAACACATTAGCGAAATTAGTACACATGTTTATAACCCAAACGCATAGTAAGATGTGGTGCTAAATTTTTTATAGCCCTGATTAATAAAATATATAAAATTAAAATTTAAAAACCAGGATATTAATACTTGTAGGCCATCAAGGGGTCGCGATGGTTTCAAAGACCAACATTGATTTCAAACCTGGCTTAATTTGGAAACCACTGAACTAAACTCGCATTTCACCCACACGTAAGTGTTCGAATTATACAAGTGAATTGGGTATTTTCCTAGTCATACTCATCAAAATGTTAGTGATGGATGTTATCATTTATCAATATATTTTATGGCTAGGAGATTTTAAAATGTGGCTTGATCGTCGTTGTAGATAATTCTCGACAATTAGCCATGGTCAAACTATTATTTAAGCTATGAATGAAAACCTGAGCTTTCATTAAGCCTAGCCTAACACAGATCAAAACAGCCAATGATCAATTGGATTTGGATGTCTGTGTCTGAAATTTTCGAGCTGTCGTCTGTTTTACATTGCGTGAGAAAGAGAAAACCCTTCGGGTATTTCTTTTTCTCTTAATACTTGATAAGACATTGTGATATACTTTACTATTTTATGCGAATTATTAATATATGTCAGGCTATATTAAATTTCGTGTGATGAATGGTTACTAAAATACCTTTATAAATTTATGGAGCAAATAATAAATAGCGATAGGTCGTCTCGCTCTTAAATTGCAGTAGATGCGCTTATAGACACCTACGTCTCTTTCTATCTCATTGGTTTCCTCGTTAACGCTATCCTTTTTTTAACCAGAGGAGGTGCAATTATATAGCTTAAAAATGAAGACAATTACTCATACGAAATAATCACCCATAATGTATTATAAAAAAATTCACTGATGCATCTAGTGAACGCAATATATATACTAAAAAAACCAATTCTTAAACCACATTTTTCACCCAAATTATGAAAATTAACATTGTTCCTTAGCTTTAAAAGTCACATATAAATATCACGCCATAAGTATATTTTCACTAGTGTGGCAAAGACAGTAATTTTATGGTGGTTGTAATAATTGTGGTGAACATCGCCTGCAAAATCTTACATGGGATTTGAAACAAATTGAATAACTTCCATACCTCTTAAAATGTTTATAGGAAAATATGAAAACGTTGTCTTGTAGAAACTTTTTTATTTTGATTATAAATGAGCGAGTAAAGCATTGCTGCCATTTACATTAATAAAATTCTTGCCAGAATTCATCAAAACCGTCTCATTTCTTACTAGATTTGAATAAATTAAAGCTAGATTTTGAATAATTATTTTTTAACATAGTGGCTAAAGTCTGTTGCCAAATAAAATAAAAGATTTCTCTCTTTAAAATTATAGAAGTCAATACATGCTCTAAAATATATTGACCCGAAAAAAAATCTTACATGTTAAAAAAGGTTGCAAATTAATTTTCTAATATGCACTGCAATCTTTAAAGAGAATGAATACTTCGTTTTTAAGAAAATACTTAAACAGGCCACTTGAAAAGAGAATTACAGCACTAATGACAAAGTTATTTTAAATTCTCATATATCGATTTGATTACAAATGAATTTTTGAATCATCTTCAAGGAAACAAAATAAAAACTATGGTGAACAGTGATAATATTAATACAAAGATAGTCAATATCTATAAATAACAGTGAAATAGAGTAAAATCTTATCAATGATGACTGCAAACAATTTGTTTATATTTTCTAAAAGGTGCTCCTAATGTCCATACGTTTAACTTCTGTTCCCTGGCCTAAAGTGTATAATCGAGCAGGACTGGCTGATTTAGGATACGAATATCCTCTTAATTGGAAATCATAAATAATTTATAACGCTATGCTTTTTAATATTCTATGTAATGTTGGCAGCCTTATATGAGTCTACGAATTTCAAATAATTACTTAAACTTATTTAAATAATTTGATTGGATTTGTCTGCACTCTAGTATACAAGTAGTAAGTTAAGAAGATTCCATCCTGCTGCCCTCTACCAGAATTGTGACAAAGCTTTTACGTTAAACGTTCCTTCTGTTAAAACTCAAGTCGGCCATTTGTGGATACAATTCAGGATTTTCACAAAAGCAGTTTATTACAAAACTATCGGAATGGATACCATTCCGAGGGGATACGATTCCGGTTTTGGGGGATATAATTCCAGTGGATACAATTCAGGATTTTCACAAAAGCAGTTTATTACAAAACTATCGGAATGGATACCATTCCGAGGGGGTACGATTCAGGTTTTGGGGGATATAATTCCAGTGGATACAATTCAGGATTTTCACAAAAGCAGTTTATTACAAAACTATCGGAATGGATACCATTCCGAGGGGGTACGATTCAGGTTTTGGGGGATATAATTCCAGTGGATACAATTCAGGATTTTCACAAAAGCAGTTTATTACAAAACTATCGGAATGGATACCATTCCGAATGGATACAATTCAGTCCCCTCGTATTCAAAGGTTCCATCCATTAACACAATTTCATTCTGGCACAAATACTCAAGATTCGAGTCACAAGAAAATATCACGATCCCCTTCTCTTTTTCGTTTCTCAACAAAAAGTTTTCGTCTTGAATAGTTTTTATTTCAATTGAATCTATGGCAAATTGAATTTCTTTGGAAAATTTAGGCAACTTTGGCAGTGTTTTTAGTTTAGTTTAGTTGATGTTATTCCTGATACATTTAATGTCCTTGCAGGTCAATGTTTTTATAGTTGTTTTTTTTTGTACCTCTGTGTGGATTAACTTTGAAGGCCTTACTTCAATCTCATCAGCCTTCCTCTTAACTGCGTTGCTAATGGATCTTCTGTTAAACTCTTGATCTAGTAGTGGTTCGTGGTTGTGTTCGTTTTCAGTCCGCGAGAAAATGTTTCCACCATCAAGAGTAAATATTTTAGCCTTGCAGTCCTTTTTAGTGCATCTCCACCTCTCTTCCCTCGTCAACTTTAATTGATTCACCTGTCGATACGTATAATTATAATAGACAATCAGAACTTTCCCTTTTTCACTATAAATCCTTTCCATATCAATAATTCTCGCTAATATTATCACAGTTCACACAAAACCCGAAAAAAAAATTAAAAAATACACCGGGACAGTCACTGTTGTCGAGACAATTAATAAGTATTGTACAGACGGATGTCAATACTACTGTTACAAGTCTTGTTTGGGGCACTTAGGGCGTTTTTACATTCCTTTACTAAGGGGTGGAAAGACATGAAGGGGCGAGAGCTTGTTTGCGATGGTCTTTGTTTGTATCATCCCCCCCACCTCCCTCACAGACTACCTGAACATAGAGAAAGGAATAACACTAGAGGGAACGAAGGATAGGGCAAAACTCAGTCCATTTTAGAACAATGGAAACTGTAGTTCTGTCGAGTCACCGCAGAGGAGCGCTAGCAAACGTACTTTCAATTTTATACTCGCGTTTTCGCGCCACAAAACCATTCATTATAAGACTTAGGTTCTAATGTAAAGAGTAGGTTTTCTTAGAGGAACTGGCAACGTTGTAAATGACCCGTCACCATTGTAAACGATAATAAACCAGCCCCAAAAGGAGATTTGCAAGGGCGAGGAAGAAGTGCTTACAATGTCACTCAGTAGTGCCCTCCTGTCCTCCCCCTTCCCCCGACCAGGATCAATGACCCGCCACACCAAACAGCAACATTACCAATAATTGCTAGAGAGAAAAAGAAACTACCATCTATTCAGTAGGTACTGTGAGTGGTAAAGAGAGGATGAATTCTAGTTTAGTTTAGAATTTAGTTTAGAATTTAAATTACATTTTATATTTAATTAAATCTTTTGTTTACAAACTAAACTGTCTAAGTAATTAATATGGAATATTTTTGTTTCTAAATTAAAAGTATTTGCATCAATTTTAGCTTTTGGTAGTAAATTTGGTGTGGTAGATGTTGATATTTTTGCTTTCATTTAACTGCACTTATCTTATGACTTATGTCAAATTTGAAAATAAAATTACCTGGATCAGTAGGTACATTTAATAAATATTAGGCTCATCTAGTCCGGCTTGTCAGTGACGGAGAACTCAGGGTTCAACCCCCTGTGTAGGGCGGGGTGCAATTTCTTATATTGTTTTCTAATCTGCCTGATCGTAAATATGGGTGGACTTTCTTAAAAATTCTACATTCCCCATTTCCATTTTAGTGTTGTTAATACAATGCGTATAGGCCAGTTAGGTCGTGGGGCGCAATGGAAAAACAATTTCATAAGCCTTTTAAATACTAAAAATTAGAAAATATTTGGCTCGATAAAATTGGTTTGCATTGCCAAGACTTTAATATAAGAGAAAACCTCATGTAGACTTATCTACAGCCAAGTTTACATCAGCACAATAATGGTGTAGATTTAAAAAAAAAATCTTTATTCGACCTTTAGTAAGGGATTTTTAAAACCAATATAAATAAACAATTTTGGTCATTTGTCACTCTTCAAAAATAATAAAAAGCTTGTCGTTACAATTCTAAAGTTTAGCGTTTCATAATTGGGTAATCATATTTATTAAAATATAAGCCTATGGAAGTAATAAAAAATCGTAACCATAGTTATCCAAAAACCTTCAAGCGTTCTAATCCTAGTTTATAGATTAATCTTTTCACTTCGTCTTAGTACCCGTCTGGCATATCCACCTTTAATTACACAATTGAGGTAGATAGGATTGAAAAAGGAAATGTACCTTTATTTTCGTGGAGGGATATGAGAAAATAATTTAGAAAAATCACCCCTAGTACATTCGGCTGGTATTCGAATAGTGAGTGACCTCTCCATTACAAACAAACCAAACCAAACCAAACACAAGAAATGTTTAACCCGCTTGCTCACTAACACTTGTTTTAATTATATGAAATTTCTTAGTTAATGTTTACATGAAAGGGACTAAAAGGTCGCAAAAGAGAATCAATGAGCCTGGTTGATATTTCGGAAATTGAGCTAGCAGCGCTATTCAACCAAATACAAGAAAGCTTATTGCCAGAGTTGGATAAGTAGCAAAAATAAAAATAAGTAATTTAACAGTTTCTATTATTTTAACCACGTACATTTATATTTTAATTTTGAATTTACTTATAATTGTTATAATCACTTAAAAATAAGTATAAAAAAAACCTCAAAAACATTGCGACCCCACCCTGAACACGTCGTGACCTCAAGGTTGGAAAACACTGCACTACACATATCATTTTAAGTCAAATGACTTTGTTCCTATTGATCATATAAACCAGATCAAGTGCATCTAAAATAAAAATAAATTAAATGTATACAAAATGTATTGTCATTTATTAATTTTTTTTAATACTGTGTATCACTACCTGTTCGGTTTATACGCCCCTATGTACTAATTACACTAATGGGTTAGGGATTAGTAAGGCTTAATTAGAGGAAATTCACCCACATTTGCGTGGAGGGAGAGTGGAAAACCATTTAGGAAAACCCACCCTCAGTGTACCCAACCGGGGCTGAACCTCGGATCTTCCACGTCTTCAGCAGTCTAGTCCAACAATAGAGTAGTACGTTAGACCACGTGGCCACCGAGAGGTTAAATTAAATTATTAATATATTGATATTCTACTAGGCCCTATTTTGGCCATTGTTAACGGACTAGTTATTTAGATTTTTCTTAATAGTGATAATTTTATCCAATTTCAATAAACATGGTACGCACACAGTTATTTTTAAAATTAGCATTACAATATTGCTTATTTACATTTATAATCTATATTAAGAGCATGCATAATATGCCAATCAACTTTGTGATAAAGTCGGCTAGAAATTATGCATTTACACAAACACTATTGCATGTGGATTTAAAAAAAATTATATGTTGTCAATTAGTATTCTATTTACATCCATCCCAGCAAATTTGTTTAGACTGGATGCATTTAGAAACTATTTTAAGAGACCCCTATCAGGTACATGTTTGAAAAGTGAATACAAATAGAAGCTATTTTATGCAAGTCTTTCAGCTTCAATTTCAAGAATATTAGTTAAGTATGAAATACAACTAGAGGAAGGCTAATTTAGTACCGGAGAGCCAATGTCATACCCCTACACCCCATTCTTCGATTTCGTTATCACTAATTTGGAGTGGTTCCTACCTCAATTTCGGTAATTAAGGTCTTTTAAAAGCTATTTAGAGTAGTCCTCTCTCCGAATATATATATATTTTAAATTTTGATCATTCTAAGAGCAATTTAAAGTAGTCCTCCTTTGGGAAATTTTTGAAATTCGGATGCCTCTAAAGTCTGGAGGCTATTTTAATTAGACCTCACTCTATTCGCCCCCCC
The DNA here is from genome assembly GCA_039000515.1 of Timema cristinae. Classification (NCBI taxonomy): domain Eukaryota; kingdom Metazoa; phylum Arthropoda; class Insecta; order Phasmatodea; family Timematidae; genus Timema; species Timema cristinae. Next base: position 10,766 of record JBCFYV010000366.1, read on the forward strand.
CCATTTACGATTTTCTGTAAGCTATTTGAAGATATCTTGGTACCCCAGATATTTTTTGAAATTTGAATGCTACTATAAGCTATTTAGATTACTCCTAGCCTGAGTTTTTCTCAAAAATTATATGCCTCTAGAAGCTTTAGAAGTGGTCTTCACCGGCTGATATTTTGAAAATTGGATCTTCTTAGCAAGTTATTTGAAATGATCTTCGTCTGGATTTATTTTATAAATGCCTTTAGCAGATATTTGAAGTGCTCTTCTACTGCAACATTTTTGAAAACTAAGAGCTTTCAAACACAATTTGTAGTGCTCCTCAAGTAAGAAATACTCAAAATTACATGCATATAGAAGTTATTTGGAGTGGCCCTCCCCTATTTTTTTTTTCTTTAATTCAGATGGCTCTAGAACAGGCATTTCAAACTTGCGGCCCGATTCATTATTCTGTGCGGCCCGCGGACCTTTTTATGAACCACCATAAAATGTGATCCAAATCGTCTTTTTATAAACAGTAATAGGAATACAACATTTGAGATTACGACATTTGGAATTTGGTCATTATTTGCTGAAATATATTAGGTAAGGTTGGTGTACCAAATTTTACTCATTACTCACTAAGGATCGATTCCCAAAAATGGTTATATTTGCGCATCAAGTTGTAACAATACGGATTAATTCCAGATATAATATTGCTGTAATAATATTTCGGTTGTCTATAGCTCCGTGGTCGAGCGCCTATCATCACTGTACAGATTAGATACCGTTTAACCAGCTGTTAATTGCTCCGTGGTCGAGCACTAATTAAATCGGTATAATTAATAAATGTAAGAAAGAGAACTGTTGATGGCTGTTGATTCACACACGGTTTATTCAAATGACATATGTTGATTACTTATACAAACTCCAATTAAATGATTTATATCAAAGCACACTTGTGATATTAATGTAAATTATTGTATTCTGTGTTAGACTGCGAGAGCCAGTGCTAGTGCATTTATGAGTCCCTAACTGCGTTGCTTTCGCCTGACTGACTTATGTTACGTTGCTTGTGCGACTTGTCCGTGTTGCTGCTTGGCTGCCTTAATTATACGCACAAACGGCTTATATATGACATACCCCTTGCCTCTTGATCCCTTCGTCAACAGGGTAAAAACTAACTAATAGAAAGAGTCCTGGGGACAGGTGTTGTGAAGGCTAGCTTCTTATTGGTAAAGGGAATTGGCATCCTTTGCCAAATACTGCGGAGTTGTTCTTTTAACAGGAAAAATCGTATAAAAAATATATTTTAATGGTGTACTACGTTTCACATTATTTCTAAGAAGCGCGTATTTCTTCATGGATGAATCATAAAACGATATCTACAGCTACATATGTTACTTTAAAGAAAAATTACCTTCATCCATGACTTTTTACATATTTTAGAGGGATGCAAATCAATATCATTACAAAGTATGTACAATATTTGTCAGTACACAAGTGTGTTTTCGCTCATGAAAAGGAACAAACATCCGAACGATCACATTTACCGATTCACATTTGTCATCTATTTTGAACTTGACTTCAACAAGAGATCTAAAGCCACTCATACATTTGATGCAAATATAAAGATTCAATTTTTGGGGTAAAAAAATAGGGTAAGTATTACCATTTTGTGTGATATTAATTTTATTTTTACTATAGTAAGGATATTAAATTGAGATTTTCCCATTTAAGATGCTGACAATATTGAACTTTCTGAAATGCGGCCCCCTCGTTATTGTAAATGTTTAATGCTTTCCTTAAGGTAAAATGAGTTTGACACGTCTGCTCTAGAAGCTATTTTTTTTAAAGGAGCTCCTCCCTCGACAGATTTGTTTTAATACCACTAAGAAACATCTATTTTTTAGTTTAACTTCACAAACATCAGTAGGTGATGTTAATACTACTCAGGCTGCACGATAGTTACAAAATGGTAGTTTAAAAGAAAATCTAACGTCAATATCAGCGGCCAATTCTAATATAGAAAACACAACTGATATTTTTCTTACACAACTATTGGAAGATAACGCCACATATTATTTTTCAGGTTATGCTGCCAAACAATGTTTGAAAAAAATTTCAATGCCTAACTTTCAAGGAAAAATTCCGGATCAAAACTATCACGTTTATTTTCAAGCCCAAATTCTTACACATTATAGAGCATACAAAACTTCAAAGTCTTCAACAAACTTGGACCTAGGACAACTAACTCCAGCCTCTGTTGAATTATGGAGTGTATGTAAGTTCCAGTTACAAAAATTTGTAGAAATCTACGAAAGCATTTGTCATGAAAGGTAAACGTTTAGAAATTATCACAAAAGAATTTATCTCTAATAATATGAAATATTTTCCTACTTGGTTTATGAAATGTGAAAATCACAAACTATATTTATTGAAATGTATTCTAATAGATAGAGAAAGGCATGGACTTAAGATGTTGTCAAGTTCTACAAGAGACACCAAAAGTAAACTGATAAATGGTGGTAAAGAACATCCGTACTTGAAAAAACTGAGGAATAACTAACGGACAAGTAACTAGTCGGTTACTAGAATCTTACTATTTAATTTAAAATTAATTGGGTTAAATTATTGACTTAGTCATCATAGCACTAAAGCATTTATAGAATCTAGTAGGAGTTTGCGAAACTCCAATTGTGTAACTTGCTTCACCAATAACCATATTGAAAGCTAAAATGCATACTTAATTTATGTTCACTCATTGCAAGCACAAATAACAATTATCAACAAAATATTTGAACTTCAATTCGGTTCCTAGAGTATTTCATACATTTAATTCAAGATTGCTTCGAATCGGAATACTAATTTACTTCGCACACTCCTCTAATATAGATACGATTATGTTTATTTACTTTTCTTGGACTTATTTGATGGCTGTACCAACTATATTAGCCTACAACCTCAGCAAGGTTTTTTGTCATGGATATTGTGTTTATTTTAATTATTCATTATCTAATTTGGGAAAGTGATTTTTTTTAACTCTCATCCTATTAGAGGTACAATTAATTACATAATGTAGGCCTACTATTTGTCATGAAATATTTAAGTGATACACTTGTGTTCGTTATTGAATATTTAATTCCACTGATTTAAAATTGGGTGCATTTACAATGTATATTAAAATTAGTTGCCATGAAAATTATGCTTATTTTAACTATTTAAATTTCAGATTGATTAAAGTTTTGTTTAAAATTAAAGACATTTCAGATTGTTTCGTTGAAAATGTTGCGAGATACATTGAAATTAAAATATCTTGATATTTAAAAAATAATCATTCTTCATCATTGGTTTGGAGAAAGAGACCAAACGAATGGTAAGGCACGATTTTTTTTAAATAACATAAGAAAATATGAATTTAAATCTATTTACTAATCTTTAATTAATCTATATTATATCATACATAACATGTTTAAATTGTTTATTAATAATATTATTTTAATATATTTAACAAATTTGCTATGCATAGCATATAAAAACATATTAAGTTAATATTAGTTCCAATACTTATCAAAATAAAATATTTGTCAAAATGTATAATTCATAATTAATGTAATTGTACTAGAAATGTTTTAGCTTAAATTTAATTTCTCACAAAACTAATGTATACATTATAATGGTTATATTATTTACAAATATTATTTTTAATTGAGTTTCATATGTTTTATTTTGTGTAAATATTGTATTAATTCATTTTATTTATTTAGGTGTCAATATTGCTATTATGATGCTTCAAGAAGAACATAATTAAGTTTAAGGAGCTATTTAGCCTTATAGAGAAGATGTAGGAGACACGAGAAAAGTTGTGTTTTTCAGTTTATATAGCAAACCATATTTGGTCAAAATAAATATAATAATGCTTTAATAGAAACATGGAGCTTAATTTTCTACACGTGGTGATATTGATAGTTTTTGAATATCTGTCAATGATGTCCTGGAATATAATGACAACTTTTTATCTTCATTTAAAGTTTTTTTTAGGTAATACCGCCATACTTATGACAGATATCCAACAACTATTGACATAAGCATGTGAAGAAAATTAAACTCCATGTTTCTATTGAAGCATATTTTATTTATTTAGGCCAAAAAATTGTTTAGATATAAAAACTAAACACTGTTTTTTTCTCGCGTCCCTTACATTCCCACTTCAAATGTCGTGTTTGTAATAGTTAATTAACTAATTGCCAAGGTGTTTTCATTGTAGAGCTTTTGTGTTTTTGATGTTCCACCTCATATTGACATAATCTAAGAAACCATATCTTATGTATCTTTTATTAAGTTCTTTACGTTTCAAGATTAAAAAAAGAGAGAAATGTAACGACTGTTTCTGGTTGTTTCTTCGTAATATTTGGACAGATTGATATATTTCGACTAAAATCTTAATAAACCAGAGGGACAAAATATTTTGATTTTCGATCTAACTTTGGTTTATTATTTTTGGGGCGAAGATGTCCAAAGTAAAAAACAACATTTCAGTCTCGTTTTGCGCTATAAATCTATTAACAACGTTGAAATTATACTTATCAAAATTAGCATGTATTTATTTGGACCACCATTCGATAAAGTATATTTTAATTTGTCCAAAATATTTTTAAATATGAAATATCATTGTACCCGTCGGTACTCCAACATTCGAGCCATGACCTCTTTAATCAAAGCCAGGCCCAAAGACATGAACTTACTCTGCTGATTTGGGAGGTTTGCTTAAAACTGTAAATACAATAAGCTGGGACTCGTACTCCCCCATCCCCTCCTTTAGCAAGTGGTTGTGCTCGAGCCTGCTTTTATTATCCTAGTGTCTGTTGTAATTCTATTGTGAATGCCACCCCCCTTCCCCTCAACCTCGCAGAACCACTACGGGCCAGACATACTTTAACTCGTAGACATAGACAACACTGTAAAGTACTGGTTGCCATAGTAACATGACGCTTCTAAGAAACCAAAAGTTGAAACACTAGCGTTCGAAGCGGTCACTCGACAGAACTAAAATTATCGAGACTCAGTGGAAAAACCACCCAAAAAAACTTGACTGAATATTTTAACCTTTGATGTCCTCTCTATAGTATACATTTCTCTGTGACCTGAACTTGACTTGGCGCAATTCGGGTCCGGGATTAGTAAACAGTTTTTAATCCCTTAATAACTGGCGCAATTCGGGTCTGCCCATTTGAAAAACCCTAAAGTTGTTCTCACCCAATTCTATAAAGAGACGTTCATTTTAAATTTCAAGGCCACCATTTAAAAAGATGTGTGGTCAGTGAATTTTGAAAATTTCAACGCCCCTTTTACATTCCTTACTGGGTGAATTTCACAAAATCCGGTCCTAAATCTGGTCTAGGGCCGAAAAGGAACCTTTACTAAAAAATTAAGTTTACATGTTTGAAACCATTAAGCTCTTCGAACAAAACCACAAACTCCCCCACCTCATTTATTGTCTCTACAGGAAAAATTGGCCTTGTAGTTTGGAAATCTAAACAAAATGTCTCATCCCCGCATATCCACGCTCATTTTGATATTATTATATCAATATTTAGTTATTATAAGAGAGAAAACATAATAAATCCTCAAATTTGTTTCTTTAAGGTCCTCGCACACCAGCATAGTATCGTATACGTACGGTGCGTGGTTTTTCCATTCCGCTTTGAAAGCGGAAAGACACGTAGCCTGCGATACTGTTATGGCAGCCATTGCCTACCCCCCACTACACCCTTTCAAACACTCCTCTCACACATCACTAAGTTTTTTTCAGCCATTGAAGAATCATTTCGACAGGTGCCCAAATAATTTCAAATATCTGCTAAGGCTGAAATATTTAACTTGGTCTCTCGGTATGAGATAAAAGTATTATAATGCGAGTCCAGCTATTACCCTGGACATTTTCTTTTTTACCTTCAACAAGCATTGCAACCTCATACATCCAACGATCAGCTACCCATGATACTTCTACCACATCAAAATGTTACTTAGTCACTCCCTCAACAATCAATGTATCATCTTGCTTCCCATCATCAACTTTATATGTCTCATCAAACAGCTCTTGATGTTCCTCAACAGCCACAGCCCTACGTGAGGGGATTTGGGAAAAACCTAATGAAAAAAATCCTTTCGTAATTTATGGACAGCCCCTTATTGGTTTTATAAAAATATATTTCAAGTAAAGATTTTCTAAAATTATAATATTACTACAACCTTACCATAGTGAGTTATTTCGTGTCTCAAATACTTGCAGAGATAATATTGAAATTTCTGCTTATGTAAAGTTGCCTTAAAATTATTATCATGAGATTATTATAAGGGCCAATTAGTTTAAAATGATAAACAATGGCCAGATACGACATTTAATATAAATCGTTAGAGCAGATTTCAAGAACTTGTTTTATCTCTTCTTTTTTTTACCTTTAGTAAGCTACCCTCAATTTAGGGTAGGATAGGTAACTCTTAAAACTCCTTGGGGGAACCCTATAAAAACCCTAGATACTAAGTTTTATTTAGCCTGACCAGTAAAATTGTTTCGGCTCTAGGCCTGGATATAGACACACAGGTAGACAGCATAGCAAAAAGCACTTATTAGTTTTGGGAGGTTGACATTTATCAACATTTTGAGCTAGATTTTTTACGATCTCAATACTTCCTTCTTCAAGTGGTCTAGAGAAAGTAAAAAGTGTCTATTTACGTAATATGAGCACAAATCACTTTATATTTTAGTAGCGAAAACATATTTCTATACATTCTTAAAACTACTTTCAATGGCACTATGGAGTAAAATAATCACAATTTAAGAAGGAAAAAGTAGTTGATATTACATTGGCCACTTATGTAAGTTTTCGAGTTCATATTGTCATCATGTCCCATTATTTGAATACCGTATTTATTTTTAACTTACCAAATATAGTTATATAGTCTTATGAAGAATGTTTGGCTAGATACAGTAAAAATTTTTGCTTTTAGAGACTAACAACTAAAGTGTTTTATTTAAACATACTCCTATCTAAACCTAATATTCAAAAGTCAAAAGTTTTTAACCTAAAGTTTAAGCCAAAAAGCTGGTTTTGTTTGCAACACAATCACAATTAATACAAATTTAAAAGTCTTACATTATTTCAACGTTTCGAAATGGAACACGCTACAAATCTTACTTTAGATACAATAGTCTAGATTCATGGAAATATGTGAAAAACACAGTTAAGCTATTAAATTTAATTGGGCTCAAAATCAGCTTAGTCACAAGTACTCAACTCTCCCAAATTCACTCAACGAGATGCAATTATTGGTGTAATACGTTCTTCATTTTTTGCGTCGGTTTCCCTAAACAATGAATGTTCACCTTTGCAGTCCACTGCAAGTGTTTGTGGATTCTAACTTTAAGAAGGTGGCTTAGTGCAAATAGCTTGTGTTTTTTGCATTGTTTAAGCCAGTGAGGGTATATTAGCCTTATTTTCCTCAATGCCTTTCCTAACATTATATGTACAATACCTTCTTGGTGCTGCACATCAGGAAATAGCTCAACAAAGGTTTCTAGGACAAGATCCGTGATGTGTGTGAACATATCTGTAGGGGATTTGAGATTCCCTAAGTCATCTTGCCCTTTGTTAAGATATGCTCTATGAAAAATTAAATAATCATGCCCTGACTTCATGTTGGCATCACACTTTGTCAATGTATTCTTGCAGAGTTTACAATGAAATTTCCGCTCTATCATGTAGGCAAGATACCCAGAAACATATCTAAGAGATCGAACAGATAAAATAAATTAATATCGAATATTAATTAGTGGTGATAAATAACGTTAAAATGGTATTTGTAAAGTTTTATACTCATTATTTTCCATTTAAAGTACTATTCATTAATAACAGATGTAAGATAACAATTAGGAAAGCAGTATGAGATACCTATTTATTTTGTATCTCGCGTTTCAAAATAATATTTATGTAACCTATAATTAGTTTACACTGTAAGGTGACACCAATACTTTAATGGACTGGACTAGATTAGACAATACTAGACCAGACTAGACTATAGTCTTATTTTATAAGCTACACTACTACATCATAGTAATTAATAAAATAAAACTTGCAAACTTTTAAGATAAATTAATGGAGTGTAGGGTATATAATATGTTGAAGAATTGCTTCAATAAACTGCATATAAATGTATTTATATGTATGGGCTCTTTATGATTAACTAATGATAAGGCAGGGCTTACAAACTCACGGCCCACGATACATAGCTGACCAGCCCGTTTGTCTGTAATATCTTAATATCACTCCAGCCTACATTCACGTACTCACACAAAATACAATATTATTATTATTATTATTATTATTATTATTATTATTATTATTATTAGCACCGCGTCTTACTACCCATTCGGGTTATACGCACTTACACTAATGTGTATTGGTGTGTGATTGTGAGATGAAATAGAGGACCTACAGTTTAACGTGGGATCCGAACCACGGTGGAGGCCTGACATTCCTCACATTCACAAGTTGTGATTAATACATGTATTGTCAGAGGTGAAGGAAGGGTTTGGCAATCAGATAAATCTGTGCCGGGACCGAGCAAAATACAATAGTTTAACTTTAGTGTTTACTACGTAATTTTAAATAACAGAAACACTTGGAACTATTTAAAACTACGCTGTATTTTTTTTAACTTTAAATACGAGTGTGGAAATTTAAATTTAAACAGGGAAAAAACTATTTTTAAATTATTCCATGGATACATTATTTTTTTAAAAATTTAGCACCGCGTCTTACTACCCGTTCGTATTATACGCTTTTTAAGTAATAATTATCTAATGGATTAGAATTGGGAAGATTTAATTAGAGTAATTGAATCCGCATTTGCGTGGAGGGAGAGGGAAAACCATTTAGGAAAAACCCCCAGTTCACTCGACCAAGATTTGAACCTCGATCTCCCCGTCCTCAGCAGTCGAGCTTAACACGACAAGCGCGTTAGCCAACTACGCCACCGAGGCGGGTCATTGATGATTTTAAATACATATCATCAAATAGCTATTATAGACGGGCATTAGTGGCTACGTGGATTAAACGCCTGATTTAGTTTGCCAATGTTGGGGAAGTCAGGGTTCAAATTCCAACTAGATATTCAGAGAGGTTTCTTTCTCTTAGACCAGCGGTTCCCAAACTTTCTCGACTCGAAAACCCCTTTCACAAACATCTAAGTTGCACAAACCCCCTGGAAAATATCCATAGCCACGCACTTAATTTTATATCTAATTTTTATAAAATTTATTTATTAACTTTAATTAAAATGTTTAATACCTTTAAATTAACCTACTGTAGCTCGGTAGGTACTTTGGGATACCTTACCAAATATAATCAAATAATATTGATACTACTTAAGTAAAAGTTCAAATAATTATAGATTTGTTTTAAAAATTAAAACTAAAATTAAATAAGCAAAGCACTGTAGTGAAATTTTCTTATCTTTACTGTCACAATATCATCCGATTTCACATTCATTTTAAAGTGGTACTTGAAAGTGCTGCTTTGACATAACTGAAATACCCTCCTTTAATCACAGAATTCCATGTCGATTAAAGTTTACGTTTATTTTTAAAGGTTTTAACAGTTACTCACTTCTTCACGTGACTTAGTGAGAAGGATGCGCTTGCTTTGGATGGCACAGAGCTTTAAAGTCAGGGCATAAGAAGAAAAATAAAATGGTAACAAAGCTGTAATAGCTTATTCTCTAACAATGAGAACTCCTCCTTTAAACTTAACCAGAAACCAATGACAAAGATGTATAGCTTTTCTTTAATTCAAACTCGGTAAACATTTCAAGAAGCTGCTCTTTTTCACTCATGCTTAATGTGGATAATTTCAAAACTGCTGTCTCTTCCAAGGTATTGCGAAACCAATTGTTATTATGGTTGAGAAATAAGTATTTGTTCAAGGTTTTTCCAAGTCCCTTCAAGTGACCTATAACCACGTTCTTTAAATTTTCGTTCAAAGAAAGCTGATTTTCTACCATGAAGTCGTGATGAGTATCAAATCACTCCGTTTGATTGTTAACTAAACATGTTTCTCAAAAGTTAATTTTTTTATGAACGACTCGATACGGTCTTGCACAGTAAAAACGTTAATATTTGACCCCTGCAATGAGTGGTTTAAACTGTTCAATTTTGAGAAAATGTCTGCCAACTAGGCCAAAGCCTTGAGCCACATTTGATCTTGCATGCATTTTGCTTTTTGAAAGGGATGGTTGATAAGAAAAACTAAAACTAATTGTTTAAATTATAACAATCTTGTATGAGTTCTAACTCGATATAACCAACCACCAGATTTCAGTGTAAGACAATAAACAGTTGTAAATAATTCCCATTTTCTCATAAAGTGCTGCAAAAATCCGCCATTACAGAAATATTTTGGAGAACCCCTTGGAAAATTTCGTGAGGCCTAGTTTGGTAACCACTGTCTTAGATGGTTTCTCACATACCCTTATTAAAATGTTTAAAATGTACATAGTCCGTAGGGGTAGTAAGACGTGTCGCAAAAAAAAAAAAGTTATAGAATATTATAATGCGAGCAAACATGTTTATATTGGTTGTGAGCCGCTTCAGTGGCTGCGTGTTCTAACCTGCTACTATCGCAGGGAATTAGACTGCCTATGACGGGGAGATCAAGGTTCGAATCTCATCCGGGTGTACTGTTGGAGGTTTTCAGAAATTATTTCCAATCTCCCTCCTCGCAAATTCGGGTACATTTCCTCTAAATATAACCTGTATTTCTCTAAAACATAAGCGTAATTAGTACATAAGCGTACAACTCTAACGGGTAATAAGACGCGTTGCTACAAAAAGTAAAATATTTTGACTGTAGCCCGCAACACGCCTTGAGTCTATCGCCGGGTATCCACTTAAAGCGTATCAGCGTATCGTATCAGTGGAGATGGGAAATTGTTGAAAATGTCGTGTCAAATGTGATACAAAGATACGCAATGGGCTCGATCGGTCATTTGTCGGTCGAGGACTTCCGGAGGCAACCTTGTGTAGAGATTTGATTTTGTTTAGTACGGCTTTTTTCCGTTTATGGTTGTTATAGATATATTTTTAGCCCATTGGAGTGGAGTAAGAATGAGACCATACGATTTATTGAAATATACCGTAAAAATTACTTAATTTGGAACCCAAAACATCCTGATCATTTCAATAAAGTGCGAAAACAAGATGCGTGGTTGGAGAGATGTGCCCATTGCTGCAGCATAACTAGAACTGAACACTCAAGTTCGATACGTATCGTAGTCACGTGTCCTCCATTTTAATATGGATACTCAGTGATGATACAAAACAAAACAATAGACAGTGTTGCGCCATATCGTATCACTAGATGATACGCAACGATGACACGGTACGAGGATACGCATTAGTGGAGACCCGCCTTAGGGCGTCACTTTCTCAATAGACTGGACTTAAAAAGCTGATAGTGGTCTCAAATTAAATATATCACAGTCAAGAGTTTTTACTATCTGTGATAGAATGAGTGTTTTCAACATTTAGCGCTTCACTGGTATGATAGAAGGGCATCAGGAATAATACCTTTACTGTCATAGCTACATGAAGAGGTTATTATTCTTAGAAGTGAGTAACAACATAGTTTCATCCATGGTGTCATTAGGAGAGCCCTAATTCCACAGCATTTCTATTTTTGATAGAATGAATAGTTTGGTTACATGCATATAACGTGCTAGGCCTACACAATGACCATCTTATATGGTCTACATTGCTCTGTTTTGATTAATTGTTCAAGTAGGGCTTATAGAGTAGTTTTTTATTAGTCAAAGCATTGGAACTTGTTAGAATGAAAGTTTTTGCTTATAAATAAGCTAAGTACTACTATTTTTCACTCTTGCATAGCTACAAAACAATATAAGTACTAAAGTACTAAATGTATTTATGTCCCCCTGGTTCTTATGATGAATACCCAACAATCACAGTTATTATTTGTGTAGCCATAGTTAACTAGAGTGTGGGCCTATCTGTAAACACAAAGGAGGAACATCTAGGTCCATCAAAGAGCTTACCAATCAATTTCCTAAAGCTCTATTTAACAATATATTTGCCAGAATTAGGAAAATATTATTATTATGAACTATGCACTTATTAAATAGCTTAAGTATACTTAGCTTACCTGACCGAGCAAGACTCTAATGTAGGATGTTTGTCAACAACTGAATTAACACAAGCTGTAGTTGTGCTGTCGTCCTCCATACCACCACTTTCATAGGAATCTTCCAATATTTGTTCTGCAAAAACTTCTGAAGAAATAACATTTTCTTTTACGGCTGGTGGAAATACCTCATTTAAAGCCATCGTCTCTTCGTTATCAGGCTCACAGTTTGAAGATCGTGAAGGTTTAAGCAAATTGCTGCTCATGAATGCTTTAAGATGAGCCTTGAACTGAAGAGCAGAAGGATTGGCATTACATCCTCCTCTCTGTCTCAAAATTGAAAATAAATTTTCAATTGGATCCTGATTCAATTTTGAAGTCATAAGAAATGAAATAATCTCCTGTTTTAGTTCCGACCATAAACAAAGAGTGCTCCTGATTGAATTACTAAGACCTGTAAAACAAAACGGTTTTGCACTTCTCTTACTCCCAACAACTTTCCAGGAATCCACAATTCAGCTGCATCTTTAAGATACTCTTCCACTTGAGGATTTATTTCACTTAAAGCACGGGAGAATGGGTTACCACTATGAAGAGTTTTAGAATTTAGTGCATCAAATACATTATTAATTCTCCCTGCAAATTCAGCAGTGCCAAGGGCAGTGTCTGAAATTAGCTGTTTTGTGGAAACGGCTGTTAAAATGGCAGATTCCATGGAATGACTTAAAACTTGTGTCGCATACTTGACGGCCATTTTTTGAAAATTCTTTGGTGAAACGTGTATCTGTCTAATTTTTACTAGAGCTCTTGCTTTCGGTATTCCACCTTCCACCTGAGTGCAATCGTCAAGCTATAAACTTTTTCAATATCCTTCCAAGAAGCCCTGCGGTCCTCAAACTGAATGTCTTTAGAAATTAGATGATTTCTAACATTTTTGATTAGATGGGGAACATCATGAATGACGTGAACTTTCTTTTGCTTGGTAACAATGTACATGTTTTCTTCTGTTACACCAAGCTTGTTTAAAGCAGCCCTGTTATTAGAGCCTTGATCACACACAAGAGCTCGTGCCCTCAATCCAACTTTATTTAAATTTTCCAAATTCTCTTCAATCATAGGCTTTAAGTTAATACTCTTAACATTAGAAGACGCAAAGTAGTAGGACACAGGAAGCTTCCATAGAATAAAAAGACCGCGTATCATAAACACCAAAGCTTGCTTTGCAGGTGATGAACTCCGACCCTGTGATCCAAGATCTTGAATTCCTTCAATCCTGTCATTCTTTTGATTGTACTGTAGGAACATTCTGATACTCATCTCGTCAAACATCAAAACAACTTGTTTTTCAAGAGGATCAGATATGCTTTTCACTTTCATGGCAAGTTGATGAAGTAGTTTTTCGTTGGTTCCTGTTTTATTTGGAATTGAATTTATCCAAGCGGAAATAGAAGAAACACTCGGAAGTTTAAGTCCCATTTCTTTCAAATGCACGTAGAGTGCCGGAGATTTATAATAACAAGATAACGCAAACTGTTTCTCATCTTTAGTGTAAGAGGTATTTGCAGTATGCTGAAATTGCATTGCTAAAAATGTTGCGGCTGTAGGAGGGAATTTTTCTTTTACCATTAGGGCCACATCTTTTCCCGAGATTATCTGATTGGTGTTTTTTAACCTACTTATTGAAGCTCTTTTTAAAGAAAGTAATTTTTTCTGGCTACGTATAGTTTTTCTTAGTTTGATTTTTCGTGGAGTTAGTTCGGTTTCTAGCTTACTACTCGAGGATTGTGAGGGCTTGAAAACTTTTGTGGGGGTAGTAGGTAATTTTTTTAGGTTGGAAACCCTAGGTAAAGATTCAATATTGTTAAGTTTTTGAGGTGACAACGCGGGAAGGTTTGGAACTGTTGCGAGATTACCATCTTCTGTGGGCACAGCTGATATACAAATCCTATATTTGGTACTTGCATTTATAAAACAGTTGGGTTTAAAATGTACGTCACATACTGATTTGTTTTTTAATTGATTGTCTGATAAATCAAGTAAGCTAATTTTATTACAATTTTGAATCCAAATATCTACTGTATCTTTCTCATTAACTGGAAATGAATAAAAGTGTCTGTTCTTGTACGTTATTGAATTTGCACTGCAGTTTTTATATGCACAGTATCGAGGCATTGCTAATTAAAAAAATATTATACTACGACAGTTAAATTACTTTCTAAATACGGCATCGGGTTTGTAGTATAACAATGGTATAGTAAAATAAATTATAATAGTAATAACTTAAGTCGCCGAGTTTAAAACATGAAACTTCTCTACACACTTCCTATAAATAATAATATGAAAAAAATTATTAAGACCATGTATATAAAAACACCATTTTATAATAACACTTATTTATGATAAGTAGTATATAAACTATCCATGAAAAACACTTAACTAAAAACAACGCTGTCACTTTGATTATTCACTGTATTGTTATACTGTCTAATATTAGCCAACATAATCTCATCTGCCGTAGAGTAAAACTTTTCCAGCTTTTATCCACAACACATGTTTGAATATCAAAGTTCAACTCTGTAAATAAATGTACTAAATATTTTCAAATGAAGACTAATTATTTTCATTCACAAATAATTTATACACTTGAACTTTAACTTCACTCGGTCGCTCCAGAAGGACTACTGGTTAGAAAATAAGTGAAAGCCAGTTATATTTTGGTTCTCAAATCATAAATTGAAACGCATTGTCAACAAATATTGTTAAGGTATTAAAATAAAATACAATTTTCGAATAAATGGGAAATTACAAAACTAAAAGGCCCCATTGTCATAAATACTAATGAAAGTACGTCTCAAAGAATTGTCTACAGCTTATCCCTATGTCTGTCTTTGTCTGTTGTAAGGTAAAAATATAATAAAAACCCTCTTTTGACTGGTATGCAAAAGCCGCACAAAAACTGTTTTGTCTCTAAATTTAGGGGGGAGGGGGGAGAGAGAGAGAGAGAGAGAGAGAGAGAGAGCCTGGGCACCCTCACGGAACCAGTTGGAGGATCATTTAACAATATTACCAATTAAAATCTAAAAAGATGAAATAATTAAAATCTGATTGTTGAGCTATTATATAACAGTAGAACTGGTACTTCAATTCGGTGGTCATTTGCTTTAAATTAGGTAAGCGTTTTCTTTCTTCCAAAGATATACAGTAATTGATTTTGTTTTTAATTATCATTATTTATGCAATTTTTTTTTCATGAGGAGATTGTGCATCTCCTTCTGGATCCGACCCTGAAAGGGTTTTTAAATTAAATTGATATATTGGACATATTACCCCGATTTTTGTATTTAAAAAAATGACATCTGACAAGAATCCTATTATAAGAAATAAAAATGGCTACTCAGGCGAAATTTCTACGAATTTCTTTGGTTTAATTGTAACACTGCCTTAAATATATTATGAATATGTATACTAAAATTATTTATAATACTATTTTGTGAGAGTAAGAGAGGCAAGAAAGTTGATAGGACGACCACTCATTCTGCTTTAACGAACTCCACTACTTTTCATAAGTTAAGATACTATTTTGAGAAATTTTGATATAATTTATAAAGAATTTTTCAGATTAAAAAATTTATAAATACTTAAAGTTACCGTCTTTTAAACAATACAGTCGTCTTACTGGGTAACTTATTGAAATAGCACATAAAGTTACTACTCTGTAACGTCAAGGTTAGATTAAATTTATTTTAAAAAAATCTAAAAAGTTATATGCCATGAACATAGCTATAACACAATGGCAGTATTTAAATAAATATTAACTTTTTTTGGGGCTGTTAACATTGAAAAAACGTAAATATATTTTTATGTTTAGATCAGAATTGACACTTTAAATCAAGCGTGGCATTTAACTTCACTGTTGAATATAATAAAATAGCTTTAGTAAATGTTGCAACTGTCTTATAATAAATGCCCTGCGTACAGTTTATTTTAGATTTATCTAGATATTTATACACTAGAAAGTAGACTTGAGCCTGTTCCTATCTACGATCCAACCATTGTTATTGAGAACATAGATGATATATTTGCACAGAAAATATGTATTCATTATATTGTTTTATCAGTCATAGGTTATATCTTGATTAGATATAAACCTCTGAAATATAAAAGAATATATGTTTTGTTCACAAAGGCTTATTTGAAATATATCAGGTATATATTATATATCTTATAATTGTATTTCTTTTTTATATAAGTGATATAACTTATTATATCCAGGTGCATTGCGCTGGGGGAGAGGGTGTTGGGGATGTCACCCCTCCAATGTTGGTTTAAAGCCTGGAAGCTGTGAATTTTGTGAGATTTGAGGTCTTTAGTTGGAAAATTCTAGGATTACTCTCTACATCATTAATTTATATTATGTAAGTCCTTAATCACAGATTTTTACAGACAAATTTAAAATTTCCCAACTGTTGAATTCTACTCTACAAAAAATCTCAACTTCAAAAATCATCAAACAATGAAAGGAGATTTATTATGTTGTAGATTTTAGAAATCTTAGTTAATCAAGTAGTCTAGTAGCGCCGTTATCAGTAGGCAAAGACAACGGCCGGTGAGTGTAATGCGGTATGGAAACGAATCATAAGGGAACATGAGCCGCCCATTAGGAAAATTTAACTCAGCCAGCAATGTTTTATTTATGGTTTAGTGTTTTTAGTTGTGACTTTCGTGGCTGCTAGACTGTCGCAGTTTAATGATTCAAATTATCATATTGTCCAGACCATGCCTTAATTAAGACTTTATTAAATTTTTAAGGCATAAATGCAGTGAATGTTACGCAACATTTTATTGTTTTCTTATTGAGATCTCTGACTAAGATGAAATGAGGACATTGAGGTTAGTGTTAGTGTTTGACTTCTGAAATACACCCATTTTTCTAGCAAGTATCCATACTAGTTTCAATAGGTCTGATGTATCTTAGTTCAATGTTTATTAAAATAGGCTTTCATGAAAGCAATTTAGGCTAAAGCAACAATGAAGGAAGAGGAGTAACTTAGGGCTATGTTATATTGTTACAGCTCTTATAATTTTTCATTTGATTAAGTAGGCTACACTAAACAAAAATATAGTTTTTATTCCCCCTATAACTTTTTATATTTGGGGTGCATTTTTAAATTTTTTACATGATGTTCGATTTGCATGAAATTCCGTATAACCACGTTTAGAATACTGGTTTCGAATTTGTCATCAGTTATTGCATAAAATGTCAGGGGAAGCATCTTCACCCTCACGCACTAAATTACAATACGTTTTGAATAGTTCATTCGCGTACCAGTATTAACATTTTAGGGCATATTTCATAAGGTTATGAAGCAGGTATCAAAAACTGTAGAAAATAACGATAAATTCCATTTTTTATTGCTTTATTTTACAGTTGAAAAAGTGTTTAAAGAAACATGGCTAAATCGCTAATTTTTTGATAAAGTGACGAACGAGTTATACATTTCATGGAGCTTACAAGTTAAATATTGCGTCCAAGTGTGTTATAAAAACAATCAGTGGTTTCCAACCTGGGGGTCGTGGCGTGTTTTGAGTGGTTCACAATATTGAGTATTTAGCTCTATATTTACTTTTTCAAGGATTTTAAAGATTATAGGAAGGTGAGAAATTCTAATATAAATGTAAGTGGTTAAAATGGTAAGAACTACCAAGTTACTGCTTAGGTTCATTTTGACTAATCCATTCCGATAGCTTCTTGCTGACTTGAATTATTGTGGCTGCTATATAATATGATAATAGATTAATTTGAAGTAAAAGATTATGCGTCTTATTTATTTACACCTACCGTAGGATAACGTTACATGGTCCACGGGTATAGCAACTAAAATAATTATAAAAGTACATGTTTTTTTTTATTTTACAGTAAAACTAAAACAGACGTAAGTAAGTTGCCTACAAATTTTCTACTTTTAGGGAAAAGAGACAATAGTAAATTATGACTTAAATCAGTATCGAGCTTTATGTTAACTGTATATGTACTGACTATCTAACTTTGTAGGCCTGATAGTTTTAAGTTTTAGGTATTGTTTTCAATTTGATCACTTGAATTTTTTCGAACCAAAACTTTTTAATTTTCCTACAAACAATGAATGTGAGTGTCAAAACAAATAACACTTGTAGCTTTAAAAATCCAGGATTAACAAATAAATTTAAAAATACAGTAGCCTAAAACTTCGATTCAAGGCTTGAGTATCCCCCCAAATTTTAAAATTTTCCTAGGAGACTCCTCCCCCACTCCCCCTTTCCCTCCGTTCTCAACGTTGCTCTTGTACTCTCCTTTGCCACTTGGAAATATTTCTTATTCCAGAATAATTTGAATATCCACTATTCCAGGCGTTAAACACGAACGTAACCGGAAGGAATAACTTCCAATAGCGAATAAATTAAGTGGGTCATTTGCTAACTTTGGATCCTGTATCTCATTTGGCTATCTGTTATTTTTTGCAATGTACTATTTTTTATTTGTAGGATCTAGTCGCATAGCTGGCTATCATGAATTTAGTTTATTTACCTACACCCTTCCAACATATTACTCATATTATTATAAGTAAATCTAGCCAAGTCAAGGTTGAGTAAAGTAAGTTTTTGTTAGATTCAGTTTGGCTACGTTAGCTAAGGTTTTGTATTTTTAATTGGTTGGAAGATCAACAAAACTTGTTAATTTAAATAATCTGTTTCGATATGATTCTCTCATATTATTTAAACTTGGTTTAATCTAGATTTAGAATTTAAAACTTAGATATTTGCTCAAAAATATATAGAAAGAATTGATTGATACAATTTGTTAAGTTAATTGACGTAATAAAATAAAATTGCAGATAAAAATGTAAAATTAGGTTAACTTATGGTAATAACATATTGTCAAATAATGAAAACCTTACACATGTAATAAATAATTCATCATTAATTGATCAATATATAAGGTATACAAGTCTAAAATACATAAAAAACACGTTAAAATGTTTAAAACTTACAGATACCAAAATAGGTTAGACAAAACAAAGTTCAAGTACATGTAATTTCAGAATTCAAACTATAAAACTTTTGGGTTAAAAGGTTAACATCTGTAAATAGGTTATGATTAAATGATTGAGTATTAATATACGACTTTAAGATATACAATATTTATTGAAACAATGCTAAAATTATATATAGATATTAGAGTTGACACGTATAAAATTTTAATTTATAGGTTAACCAATTTGAAACGGATATAATTGATTTAGATAATTTGGTAATATTCTAAGTGCTATCTGTTATTGTTTGTCCCGTTACTCCTTTTGAATTTACAGCATTGAAAAAAATACTGGAATACTCAATCCGACATGTTTCGACAGATAGGTGTCATAATCATGGTTATTATTATTATTATTATTATTAGCACCGCGTCTTACTACCCGTTCGGGTTGTACGCACTTACGCTAATGTTAAATGGTAGGGTGATTGTGAGATGAAATGAAGGACTTACAGTTTAACGTGGAATCCGAACCACGGTGGCGGCCTGGCATTCCTCACATTCACAAGATGTCTTGTCAGAGGTGAAGGAAGGGTTTGGAAATCAGATAAATCTGTGCTGGGACCGAGGATTGAACCCCGGCCGCCAGCACAGAAGTCTGACACCTTACCCCTAGACCACCAGGTCACCCATAATCATGGTAACTGTAAAACGAAATTAAAAAATCATGAAGACAGAATAATATTAAAGAGTTACAATAAATGAGAATTACTGCTGTCCAATAATAAATTCATGAAAGGAACAAGAATCATCAAACAAACTTACAAAAGTCATTGTGAAGGACACTAAGTGTTGGTACGACAGCGATATGTTGACTGATTTAGGAGTAGTTCGAGAAATTACATTTTGATCTGCTATTTTATTTTATTACATCAATTAACTTAACAAATTGTATCAATTAATTCTTTCTATATATATTTGAGCAATATATCTTAAGTCTTAAATTCTAAATCAAATCCACTCCTTACTTTCAACTCGCTTAGAATGTTTTCTAAAATGGTATTGGTTTAATCTGTTTAGAAGTAGTCCTCAATCGCTAAAATGTAATGTATTAGATTCGGTTTAGGTTTGACAAAGTTTTGATATAGTTGGTTTTGGATTAGTATGTAAGCTTATATTAACGTTTGGAGAACTTAAAATTTTTCAAAGCTTATGATTCTAATTCTTTTTTCAAATGATTGTTTAAGTCTAAGTCATTTTATTTATATTCAAACTTTCAACCTTATCTTCACTGGATATATCATCACTATTTGTATGTACTGGCACTAGAATGTACTATAAATATAAACAAAAGTAACTTTTAATGAACACATTTTTAGAAAATTATGTTTAATACAGTTTATAGAAAAATTACGAAAACTATGGTTTCTAAACATATATGTATGGTTTTAAAACCATCAATATCTTTATTTTCAATTAAAAAATGTGTTTTAATAAAGATGTACTCAAAAATCATCCCAGTTCAGGATACTCAAAGTTGGGCACTAAATGGGAGAGCACTTAGACCCACGCACCCGTTTAGAAATCCCGGATATTTTAAAACATAGTTTTCTACAAAATCCTGGCAAACATTATAAGAAGGTTTCTCTGATTGGCTAGAAGGCTTGAATTTAGAATTTAAAGTTAAAAAAAGAAAGAACCTTTACGTGTAAATGTGTACTTCTAAGATTAGCAAATAGTTTGACACCTCTATATAGCCTTCCTCTATCAAAAATAAAGTCATATCTTTATAGGGTCACAAATTGTGGAATTGTTTTACGCGATTAATATATGATGACTCCCGATTTTTTTTTTTTAACTTTAGAGTTAAAATCTAAACCGTTTAACTGGTCAGAACTTTCTCCCTCATTTTGATGAAAACAATATTTCAAAATATCTAGCTACTTCTTAAATAAATTGGTATTTCTAAACGTCTGCAATTCTTCTCAATGCTACTTAATAAAGAATTGCAGTTGACAGCCAGTCCCTTAGTTAAAAAAAAGGTCCATCGTGTTTCAAGTTTTCTACGTCCATGAAGTTGGCCCCTCCACTTTTAAAAATTCAAGTTTTTATGATTGCAATCGTTTGTTCTTCGTTTGTTCCGGATTGTTCCGCAAAAATTTTCGTTTGTTCCGTTTTGATAGCCCCACAAATGATATGTTTACATTGGGGGGGCCAACTTCACGGTAGCCCCCCACTTGTAAAAATTCAAGTTTTTATGATCGCAATCGTTTGTTCTTCGTTTGTTCCGGATTGTTCCGCAAAAAGTTTCGTTTATTCCGCATTCGTTCTTGCACAAATGGGGCGTGAACTTGTGATCCACTATAGTTCCAGAAAGCACGAGTTTAATTATTGTTAAAGGACTTTCATGGCAAAGCTATTTTTTGGTTTAATTTGTAAAGCGTGTGATTGATTTAGTCGTATGCAATCATTTCAATATTTTATTTAAATTCTTAGAATTTCCTTTTGCAAATTTGTAGTCTTTTTCTAGAGGTTTAGGGATTTTACTTACTTTACTCTAATTTTTTTTTGTGATCATTTTTTTGATCGTCTAAGTTTGGACCCCATTTATAAATATTGATTGATTTTAATGAATAATTTTCATTGACAAGAAGTTTCCTTTTTTATAAGCACTAGAAATGGAATAGATGACATTTCCTGCCAACCGCTTCTACTACATCATAACTGTAATAGTAGCAAACAAAAGGAAGGTGTAGTGTCAACGCTTCTGGAGAACCTAATTCTGAGCTCACTGGTTGAGGGGTCAAGGGGGTGGGTAATGTCAATGCTATAGACCTAAAGTCTAAACACAGAGGGTGGCACTTTCTTTACCTGAGGCCCTGTAAGACTGCACAAGTCGTTCACACAAAAGGCCATTCATCATCACTAGTGACACTGGTTTATTTAGAGTTTGTAATGGCCCGTCTACAACCAACATACCCGCTTGACGGACTCACAATAACGCAATCCCAAATGCACTCGTAATTACGCGTCTTTTAAATAAAAAATAGACTATCTACAATGAAAATTCGTAAAACTTAATTTCAACCAATAGGAACAAACATCAATGATGACTATAAAAGTCAAATTCATATTAACGTTTTCAAATAAGGAATACATACTTTAAAATATTTAAATGGTTAAATATAATATATGATTTTAATTCTAAATTCTGTTTTCTGTAATAACATTTCCAAGAGCTGTTGTCATAGACCAAATAACTTCATATTATTTGATTTTAGTAGTCCACCCATATTGGATTTTAATTGGTTGAACGTAAGCCAACGCAACTACATAAATGCAAGAGATGGACAATGTTCATCTCCTCCCGACAAGCGGGTCCGACAGTTCCGACATACGATTGTGTTTGCGTAAGCTACTGTAGTCAGATAAAATTACGTTATTGCGTAGTTGCGAGTCCGACAAGCGGGTGCGTTTGGTTGTAGACGGGCCAAAAGAGATCTAAGAACGAACAAACTAAAATACGATGGACAATAATCTGTAATAAACGAAATAAAATTATAAGAATACAAATTCAAATTTTGTTATTTAACTAAACAAGGTGGGAAAAGGGAGCTAGGCATAATGATAAATATATATTAATTTTAAAGCCATTAACAGGATATAAACACATTTTTCTAAAATCAATCTAAAACAAAATAAACATAAACATCTTTAGGAATATTCGAATAAAACTAACAACAAACTTCAAACAAAAAATGTTCAAGTTTTGAAATAATAAAGGTGAGCTCCTACTAACAAAAATATGTGAGGCTTTGAAAAAGGAATTAAGGAAAAGCCTTAAACAAGATCTAAAATTATTCAAGAACAAATTATTATTGCGAATTGTGTATGTTTGCGTGTGGGTATTGTGTGAGGGCTGTTGGGGAGAAGGGATGGATTTGCCATAAGGATGCCAAACCACACTCCTACTGTAAGTAAGTCATATGTTGTCCTACCAAAACCAAAAGTGCGTATTTTTTTTAGGGGAATCATTCGGAACAAACGAATAACAATCGATTGAAATAATAAAAACATGGATTTTTAAAAGTAGGAGGGCTAACGTAAAGTTAGACCCTCACGAGTAGACAAAGCACCACAAGTTCACGTCCCATTTGTGCAAGAATGAATGAGGAACAAACAAAACTTTTTGCGGAACAATCCAGAACAAACTAAGAACAAACGATTGCTACCATAAAAACTTGAATTTTTACAAGTGGGGGACTACCGTGAAGTTGCCTCCCCCCCCCCCCCCAATGTAAACATATAATTTGTGGGGCTATCAAAACGGAACAAACGAAATTTTTTGCGAACAATCCGGAACAAACGAAGAACAAACGATTACAATCATAAAAACTTGAATTTTTAAAAGTTGGGGGGCTACCGTGAAGTTAGCCCCTCATGAGTAAACAAAGCGCCACAAGTTCACGCCCCATTTGTGCAAGAACGAATGTGGAACAAACGAAACTTTTTGCGGAACAATCCGGAACAAACGAAGAACAAACGATTGCGATCATGAAAACTTGAATTTTTACAAGTGGGGGGGCTACCGTGAAGTTGGCCCCCCCAATGTAAACATACAATTTGTGGGGCTATCAAAACGGAACAAACGAAAATATTTGCGGAACAATCCGGAACAAACGAAGAACAAAAGATTGCTATCATAAAAACTTGAATTTTTAAAAGTTGGGGGGCCAACTTCACGGACGTAAGTTTTCTTTATAATGTGCAGTCAGAGTAAACTTATTTGTGTGGCAGGATTAGGGTACTTTATGACGAGGGGCTGGGAGTTAGTGATGGGGGTGGGGGGAGGGTGCTACCTGAAGCTTGCTACCAGCAGCCAATGGCTTCTTTGGTGCTGACTGACAGCTTACAGCCGACTGTGACGGCTTTTAAAGTTACAGATCCAAAATATGTATCCCTACGCCAAACCAAATGATCTGCATGGACATGTGTTTAGCAGCTGTCACTTCTGAAAGTCCACATTTATGTATATACCTAAATGTTGACTGTCAGAAGTCAGCTGTGAGCTGTCAGTCAGCACCAAAGAAGCTATGGGGCTACTGTAGGTGACCGCCAGCCGACAGGAGCTCATATTTTGTATCTGGCTTTTAGTACATTCGAGTTTAAAGTGAGTCGTTTCAAAAATGCTCACTTGATTGCGCTGTAGTCACTGGGGATCGCACCTAGCGATCCCAACGTTGAGGGAGTAAAGCTTCGAAAAGGAGTGCAACATTTTTAACCTAGGGGCTGTGGCTCTGTTGTTTCCTTCTCTGTGACCTTGGCCTATAGCTATAATCTTCTAAATAATTTCTTAATTCTTCTCCTTAACATAATCAAACCACAAATAGTTTGGCTTGCATAACCTAACAAAAAACAAATGTCACAGTTTAGTTACAAAATCCATTTTACATGAAAGAACTGCAAAACAATTGTGATAGAAATTATCTCGAATAATAAATCTCCTTCCCATAGCTTCCTTATTAAGCCCTGCAGTTAAACATATCACTTCACAATCTAAATAATAGCCTTTTACAACAAAATGTACACATGTTGGACACAACAGCCATTGTAGATAAGGTTGTTTTAGCTATGCTTAACAAGACCTCATGTGTTTCAAAATGCTCTTTGCCTACCCACTAAAATCTACATCAAACTGGTGTTCACACACAACACAGGTATCTCTACCCCCAGTACCTGAACTAATATAAACACACCTTCTAGGCTCTTGACCCTACACAAACAAATTAAGGTGTTAAAACCCATTATTAAAATTTAGATTAAGAATACAAAAGCGATTGATCAAAACCAAAAGTGTGACCAACTAAACCAGATACTAAAAGTAAACAAAATTAGATCCGCCAAAACAAAAAAAGTGCTTGGGTCAAGGTCAAGTACCTTCAAATTTAAAGTTAATATGTTTCAAGGTGGAAGGCAACTACACGCTTTGTCCTCTTACTAACCTATAAATAAATGAAACCTCTTGTATACGTACCTGCAGGGGAAAGAAATTAGGTTTTACTTTTAATTAAATGTTAATTACAAAAGCAGTTTAGTACACAAAATGTGCAGTAAAAGCAACCTGATCCAAATATGGTCTCGTCCGCCAGATATATATTCGTACCTACAATATTTATATGTGTTATTTTAAAATATGTTTTCGCGTAGCCTAGCCCTTAATTTTACCTCGTGGAACCCAAAACGATGCTGTCGAATTTTTTTTATTTATCAAAACTAAAAACACAAAAGAACATAAGTAAAATCTCAAAATAAAATAATAGCAGACTTAAGTAACTGTTAACTAGCAAGCTAGCAGCATTTGGAGGGGGCTAACACCTGTGAACCGAGTCTTCTGGGAGGGGGGTCTGGACCACCAAAGTCCTCCCCCCTGGCAACGTCCCTGCCGGAGGATACATAAGCTATAACGCTTGTGCGGTAGAGATGATTAATGTATAATTTAGATGTAGGTAAAGAACGTGTGTTCGTGTGTGAGGAGAGTGGAAAACGATTGATGAAAAACACTCTTTGTACACCCGGCCAGGATGCAAACCTTTTCATCTACATTACCCGCAAACCACAATAGATGAACATGAGAATTTAATCCACCAGTTTGGGTACAAGCGAAATAAAGATTAGGTTTTCTACAAACCCTGAACGATGAGATTATACAACTTTAAACGTTATTTAATAAAGGCATCAAATCTTATAGTTTTGTTCACAAGGTTTCTTCAGTATATAGTAAGGTGCACACTCACAGTTTCTTTCTGCTTTCTTGTACAGGACCACGTTAGAAAACCACAC
The DNA here is from genome assembly GCA_039000515.1 of Timema cristinae. Taxonomy (NCBI): domain Eukaryota; kingdom Metazoa; phylum Arthropoda; class Insecta; order Phasmatodea; family Timematidae; genus Timema; species Timema cristinae. The sequence goes on from JBCFYV010000366.1 coordinate 36,779, forward strand.
CATCATAGAGGAACCCATCAGATGGTGGTTTAAAAATGACGGCTCTTGAAATCATAAGGAACATTTTATAATTCAACATGATAAGTTAAAATAGATGTAGTGCATGTAGTATAATGGTGTAGTGCGTTAAAAACTACAAAAATATATGTTTATTTACTTTCCCATAGGGAGCTGTGTAATGACTAATGTTGACCATGTAGGTCTGCGTCACTTTTACTTAGCTAATGAGAAAGATACGAGACAAACCTGAGGTAAACGAGTTTAAAATATTTGGAACTGGAGATAGTGAGTAAAACACTTTATAAAGTGACTTCAGTCATAAAAATACATTTCAATCGACTTTGACTTGGTAAACACTTCTTTACAATCTACTTTTCTCCCCTCTTGTGGTCTTCAGAATTTAGGAAATATTTTTGTTTCACTTGTTGGTAAAATGAGCATAGCTTTCAACTTAACTAAAAGGTCTAATTATTTTAATGGATGCCGTATATTTAGAATTAAAATTTTGTGAAGTAGGTAGGCACAACGAGAACATGAATAAAATAAAAATATTTTATAAACAATTGTCATACAAATTATGACGTCACTGTGTGATCTTTTTGTCTGGTTAAACGGTGTCAAAACATTGAGCAATCATTATGAAGTATGTAGTTATAGTTCAATACAGCTTGACTAGCTGTATCCAAAATGTTGGGAAACTGTGTACAATGTTAAAAGGGAAATTTACATTATATGTTAGATTTTTTACATAATTAGAAATTAGTTATATCCGCCTCGGTGGCCGCATGGTCTAAGACATCACTTTTGTAATATACTAAACTGCTGAAAACTGAGAGATAGGGCCTCAAATCAGATTTGGGTGTAGTGAAGGTGTTTTTTTCTAAATGGGTTTCCACTCTTCCTCCACGCAAAAGAAGGTACACTTCCTCTTAATCCAACCTTATTAATACCTAACACATTAGAATAATTTGTCCAAAAGAGTAGGCTATAACCCAGTGGTTCCCAACCGTGTGCCGTGAAATTTTGGACGTGTGCTACCAAAATTTACTAAGATTTTAATTTACTAAAGATGATAATTTTGTCTTATTAAAACATTCATTTTGGATTTATAACGGATACGTGACTTAAAAACATAATTTGTTTCTTTAACTTTGAATTTATTCGCAACCAAAATAATGGATTAAAGCTAAATAAAAATAAAAATATTTATCCGCTTTTGGGTTCCCATGTCTATTTCCAGTTTATTATAAATATATCGATTGTTCGAATATTACGACCACACAAAGAGGTATCTACTTTTTAAGACGCTATATTGGTTATAGAAAGGTGAAATATAGATTAGAATTTATTTTTCGCTCTCTCTTGCAATTATTGTTAGTGACTATTAACATATTTCGGGGTAAGAGAGGGGTCGAGGCTGGGCAGTTATTAGTTGAAATCGTGAACACTTCTTCCTCGCCCTTCCAAACATCCTTTTGGGACAGGTTTATTTTCTTTTACAATGGGGAAGGGTCTTTTACAACGTTGCCGAAAAAGTTACTCCAGAAACTAAGTTTATTTATAAAAGGAATGATTTTTGACTCGAAAATATGAGCCCTTACATTTCAAACATTGCAAAAATTTATTGTTCAGATTTGCATCAACTGCTAGATGCGACCAAGAGAAGTTGGTTCATAATATCTTAAATTGACCTACGCAACAGTGCACATAGCGGCAACCTTTTATTCAAAATAATAGTTGGTTTTAAAGAGGGTTTGACAGCTCCCAGTTTCTTTGTTCGGGAGATTTTCTGGAAACATCGCAAACCCCTTTCCCCAAAACCCCCCCCCCAGACACACACCTACACCTACCTCCTCCCCCTTGTCATACCTTTTGTCAGTTTGATTATCTCTAGCTGCAACTCAACCACATATTTCTGTACTTGGATTTATCCGCAGTTCCAGTTTATACCAAAGATGTTGTAAGGGATGGGAAAGGTTTTAGTTGATTGTGATACAGTATTACCAATCTTGATCTAGACAGGGCGACAAAATAATGTAGACCCGGCCTTGGTTGACAGTTTAAATTTTAATATGAAATTTATTTAAAGGACTTTATGTTCGAATGTTTTGGTCGGGAATTCCCATGTTGGAAAAGAAGTGATGTCTCCTTCCGCTGAATAATTTGAGAAGTAAGCGTAAAGTGAAGTACGTTAAATTCCCCGTTATATTAAGAGTGCCCTACTATCGTTAGTATTTATTTACAAAGTCAATTTAATTTGAAATTAAATTGAAACATATTTTGAAAACTAACAACATATGTCAATATAATTGAATTGTTTTTTGAGTGACAATGAAATATAATTTATCGTTATTGTATTAAAAGTTAAATATTATCGAGAACAAATATTTTCTTATCAAATGTGACTTTCATTATTTTTTTCTATGAATAACTGTTTAGTTTGCCTTTTGCAGTATTTTACCTTTAGAGGTCCTTTTTCTTATTTTATTATTTAATCTAATGGCAAGTGCCCAGCGTCGCCCGTATAAATTAAATGGTTTCTAGAAATCTCGCTTTAAACTCAAGGTTGTCGTGTTGAGCTCGACTGCTGAGGACGGGGAGATCGAGGTTCGAATCTCGGTCGGGTAAATAGGGGGTTGGTTTTCAACTCTCCCTTCATGCAAATGCGGGCTCACTTCCTCTAATTCAACCTTCCCAATTCCTAATCCATTAGCGTAATAAGTACTTAAAGCGTATAACCCGAACGGGTAGTAAGACCCGCTGCTAAATATTAAAAAAATAATAATATATGTTCTCTAAATTTGAGGGCTAAATTTTATCGTGGTGAAAGACTTAGAATAAGAAAACAATATACACTCTGAGAGAGACTAAGTCTATGATAGCCCCCTTCCCCTAGCCCATCACTTTGTTTTGTAGCTACCTGTAGTGATTTTCACGGGGTCAAAGGCGTCAGATTCACAATATATGAAAAAGTTGTTAAAAATTACTGATGTACAAATCCTCAAGGGTTGTCCTAAGTATACATGCCAAATTTTAGTTTTCTATATATCTTTGGCTCTTTGGGCCCAAGGTTGTGAGAATAGTATGTTTCCTCGATTAAAGAGTTTGTTTGAAGGTGAGTGTTGCAACCGAGTAACCGCGCGACTGTCTCACCAGCTAGCTATACATCCCGGTGTTTGATCGAAGATAATTACTCGATGTAATATATATTTAATTTAAAAAACCTGATTAGTTACTGGGGTACCTTTACGTACCTACTGGCAGAAGTACCCGGCGTTGTCTTGGCTAGCCCTACGTTGAATTTCGTGGTTACCCCGGGGAACGTTTTGCTACCACCATAAAGAAAAAACAAACTCTTCGTTTTGTTTCTTCCGACTAAGTTTCTAATTACTGTACTTACTTACTGTATGGCAATAGGAACTCAAAGGTTCATTCTCACACTTAAAAGTGTACTCCACCTATCCCTATCCTGAGCTAGCTCTATCCAGTATAGCTCAGGTCCATTCTAATGTTATCCTCCCATCTGCGTCTGGGTCTTTCCACTGGTCTCTTCCCATTGGTTCTACCAGTCAGTGCCTTGATGGTACATGTCCTGCCCAGCATAATCTGCGAGATTTAATTATCCTAACAATATCTGTTAATGAGCACAGGGTATGTAGCTCTTCACAATGTAACCTCCTCCACTCCCTAATATCGTCATCCATTTTTGGACCATTCAATCTTTCTAAGCACCTTGTTTTCGAGCATCCTAAGCGTAGTTTGGTAATGTAAGGTACGAGACCATGTTTAGCACCCATAAAGAGCATCAGGTAAAATTATTGTTTTGTATATTCTGAGTTTTACATTCCTTTATAGCAGGCAAGATGTCTACAACTAACTGACCAAATACTAGTAAGCATTTCCCGACTGTGTGATTTTCCTAACTTTTAATCTAATACCATTATTGATAATTAAAATTGTACATAAATCATTGAACTCTGAGTATATCAAATTATATGTTGTTCGCAATAATATTTAACTATTTTTTCAGCGCTCATTTATAAACCTATTTCATTATTTTCCTTAATTAATTAAAAAAAAAGTTCAATCAAAATTTTAAATTTCCTATTTCTAGGTGTACATTGTACCCTTTATGTCTTTGTAACGGAAAAATAGATATTTTTTTTGTTTGTAATGTTAAATTGTGTTTAGATACTAATTTTACTAAACATCGCTTGAGTAGCTATATTGACTATCAATTTTGATCTTATAAACTTTAAGTAAACTATCACGTGATTTGGACGTGAATATTTTATAGCTGCTACTTTGAAACAAAATGCCGTAAGTAAATTATAATTATTCAATGAGATATATGTGTATACCCATGCCAGATTTCAAGTCGGCTGGTAAAGGGGTTTGGGCGTGATAAAGGAACAAATAGACTTAGAGATAGACAGCCGGACAAACATTTCATTTCTATACATAACCAGGGAAGGCAACAAGAGATTATTATACAAAACATCGTTATATTGTATTTTCTATAAACGTCCTAATATTTAAGTGTGTGTAAACATTACAGATATGATATTATAATGACACGCATACTATATATATTTTTAGCACCACGTCTTTATACGCATTCGGGTTGTGTTAATTACGACAAAGTGTTAGGGATAAAGGCACTCATATTTGCTCGAAGAGAGAGTGGGAAACAGTTTATCAAAATGTATCCTCAGTAGACCTGACGAAGACTCGATTTAAATATTAGCTAACAACAGTTTAATCAGTCAGGTTTGTGATTGTACTGAGAAGATTGTAACACACCTCGGTGGCCACATGGTCTAACTCACTAGTCTCGCTCTAGACTAGACTGCCGAGGACTAGGAGATCGTGGTTCGCTCTTGGTCGGGTCTACTGAGTTTTTTTTCACTAATTGTTTTAACACTCTCTTTCCACGAAAATGCGGGTGCGCTTTATCTAAATTATACTTTCCTCATATAAGAACCCATTTGAATAATTAGTACATGGACGTATGACCCGAACGAGTAGTAACACGTGGTGAGTTTAGACTATACAAGTTTTAAAAGCTGTGGTTTGAAACAATGTTTTACAACTTGTTGGAAAATCAATTGAAAAATGTTTGAAAACATTGTAGTCTTAAAACAAATTTCATCTTTTACATGTTACACGTTTCCCGTTGGGTGGCGGTAAAGATCAAAGAAACATTTGGTTTTAAAATATTTTGCACAAATAGAAGACAGCTTGTACAGTCGAAAGTTACTGCTAATCCTTCTCAACTGGAATAATATCCCTCTGTGCTAGGGTCCGGGGTTCAATCCTTGGTCCCGGCACAGATTTATCTTATTATCAACCCCTTCCTTGATTCTTCACCTCTGATAAAACGTGTATTAATCACAACTCGTGAATGTGCGGAATACCAGGCCTCCACCGTGGTTCGGATCCCACATTAAACTGTAGGTCCTTCATTTCATCTCAATATCACCCTACTATTACACATTAGCGTAAGAACGTATAACCCGAACGGGTAGTAAGACACGGTGCTAATAATAGAAATAATAATAATAATAATAACAGTATCCCTAAATGATGTATTCTCTCTCTCTAGTCAACTATCATAATCTTATATATAATTTGATAAGCTCGTTTCCAGTAATAGAACTTATGAGGAAATGGCTGAACAGATTTTGACAAACGAACACTCATTTTAAAGGTTTGAGGTTCAGGATGCCGATAAAAATAGTGACCTAAAACTAGAACCCAATATTTATAGCGAATTTACCACGTTTTCCCTTTGTGTGGGTAGTGACTCATCTCTACAATCTTTATTTGTGTACACTACTATGGAAACCATGATTTGTGTATTGTTTTAGGTCGGTAAATAAAAATTTTCTCTGTGAGAATTTGGAATAATCCCTGATTTTTTATTTTTTTATTTCTACCATAAATTTTATTTTAATTGTAATAATTATGATATCTGATTTTTTAAATATATATTTTATCTTAGTGTAGTGTGAGTAATGGCCGCCTTGGCAGCACGTTTGTTTTAGTTGCTGTTACCCGGGGTTATTAACTTTTTAAGGTGGTTCCCTGGTAGTTTACATCTTTGGAAAAAACTAAACATATCAGAAATGTAATATTTGCATTATTTTATTACTTACCCTTTTTGCAGTCATTTTCTATCGTGGTTTCCTTTTCGGCTTATTTTCATTAATTATAAATTTCTTTATGGGAGCCATCTTGATTAGTTAAGTAGTTCGCGAACCCGACACACGAGCGTGTTGCTAGGCGAACATTTTTCTGCCGCAAAATGGTAGAGGGAGAAAGAGTGTATTATTATTATTGTTTTTTTTTTTTTTTTTTGGCGGGCAGTATTTTCTATTATGAGTAAGGCTATAAATGTTTTGTAGATTTTTATGAAAGCAGATTTTGCTATTGTAAATTTTAAGAATTATCTTCTATGGTCGTATTTGGTTAGATGTAAAGTTTTAATGGAAATTTTTATATTTTTGCGGGAATCTTGCCGCCTGTTTCGGGCAACTTTGGGGGTTGTTCTAGGAAGACGCGAGGTAGCGGCGAGGCGGGGAGATTCCTGCTAGGAGAGGGCAGAGGGGAAAAAGTTCGGGCGGAGGTTCCTGGTTGGAGCTCCGTGGGGTTTGTTTTTCTCTTTGTGGAAAGTTTTTTTTTTTCTCAAGCAGTGAATTTGCGTAGTATTTTTTTGAAGTTAAGATCGCGTGTGTGCCTCAGCCCTCGCAGGAAGATATTTTTACCACAGGCAAAGTCTGGTAAGGCTAGGCTCTAATCGCTGCGTGAGAAGACTCCACTAACTTGGTGAGCCCACTCATTGCTGGGGGTTAGCCAAAGAGCTATTCCTTTTTCTGCTTTTCTATGAACCACATTTCTTTTTTTTTTATTCGTGCAATTTGCCGTAATCTTCGTGGGTAAATTTTGTGAAACCCGCATATATAGGATATATACACTTATATATAATGACTAAGATGAGTGTAACTGTTTACGGCCTTTAAGAGTGCCAAAGACTCGGGTCCACCATACACCGGAACTTACCCAGACAGAGCTTCGGGATGAACATTTGGGTTTTTTTTCATTTTTTTTTTTAATATTATATCTTTATCCAATACATGAACATTTTCGGAAGGTTACTTCAATAGTGCTATACCATCTCGCAAGGGTTTTTTATCTCTCAATATGTACAGGGGTGAAAATATTGTATATAATAATGTGTAATACTGGTCGACCTGATAGGTAGGGGTTTATTTTTTTAAATTTTGTTCAGAGCACTAAAGAGGAAAGGAGCTCAGTAAAATAAATAATTGGTTCCTTTATTATTTTTTATTTTTTTGTTACCAGTACATTTTTTTTCTTTCTTTCTTTAGTTTACCTGTTTACCTTTCACCATAGTTTTTTTTTTGTGTGCAAATACCATACTAATACACCCTAAGTAGTATAAATTATGATTTAAGTTTTGCTATCATAGTTAGAGTTATATACCATTTTTCTTTTAGGAGAGTTGTGTATAGGTGTTTTTTTTTTGTGTGTGTTTTTCTGTGCTCTACCACTCAGCCTTAGCGGATATATGTATGTGTCAGCAAACTGGAACAGCTGGGTTTTTTGCCAGGTAAGGTTGAACATGTTATTAGTACCAGCAAATGGTCTATCCGCCCATCCCGCCACATACACCCAGGAGAAATTACCCCAAACTCGTGTTTTTTTTTATCTATATTTCATTCATGCTAAGTGTGTTGTATATTTAGTTAGGGGTTGTAACCTTCGGTTCTCGACGACGTCTTGTTAAAGTGGCGCCAACGTGGGGCTTTTCGTATGTATGTGGATGGATGTGCTCATTTAGGATAGGGTGTTGCCAGAACCATTTTACAGTGTCATTTGGGAATGAGCAACGGTAACGGGTATTTTTTGAGGAGTTTGGGCAAGCTAAGGGTTTCAAACATGGCTCAAACACCAGAACAAGAGGCATTGTTGGACCAGGGGGAAAGTGAACAGGAGGTTCGAGTCCCCGATGCTGTCAGTCATATAGAGAGTAACCCGACAGAGCAGGGACTGTTTACTCAGGGTGAGACCACACCAGGACAGACTACCCACTCAACAACCTTGACACAGAACGTGACGGAACCCACCGCAAACATACTAGCAGAGATACTTGCTTCGTTGCAACAACTGACAACCAGCCAAAAACAGCTCGCTGCTAACCAACAACAGACAGGAGATGACATACGGACGTACATTAGTGACTTGACTAACTCTTTAAGGGTGGAGTTTACCACTGAGTTGGGGAAAATGAGGGAAGACTTCAAGGGTAGAATGGAATCCTCCCACAGGACATTCACCCAGGGTCTAGCACAGGTCAAGCAGGAAATGGAGACATCACAAGCCACTATGACTGCCGTTTTGGAGTCAAACCACAGATCGGTTGAACTCCAGATCGAAAAACAGGACGTCCAAATTGAGGAAGGATTACGGTCCATAAACGAAGAGATCCAAGCAGTGAGGGAGTCCCAGAGGGAGAGCGTACAAGGGATAAATGACGTAGTTGCGACACTGCGGAGCGAGAGTAGAGACTTGGCTCGAGCCCAAGCTAATTTGGAGGGGCGTGTCAGCGATACGGCAGAGACCATAAAGGCTATGCAAGGACAGGTACAGAGCCTGGCGGCTCGGACTGTACCTCTCGGCTCTAGCTGCCCTGAACTAGTCACCCCAGCGCTGATGACATTGTTGGGCGAGCGTTCACTCGAAAGCCAGTTGCCCAAGTTCCAACGACAGAGTCACCGAGGACCCGTAAGACATCTTGAGGACCTGGAAGAGCTATTTGAAGGTCACCAATTATCTGACTGGGACAAAGTGAGGCATGCGGGTAACTCACTCGTGGGGAACGCAGCGCCATGGTGGACCGTCAATAAAGATGGCATAACAAGCTGGAGTGATTTTAAGATCAAGTTCTTGGCAATGTTTTGGTCAGCCGAAATACAGGGTCAAATGCGAGCCAAGCTTCATGCGTCCCGCTACACAGAGTCTACAGGTACTTTGGAGAAATACCTTGTGGACATTTACTCAAAGAGCCGGGATTTTGATTCACCTATAACGGAATCAGAGCTCATTTATATGGTGACTCAACAATTGCCCCTCAGGCTCCGAGAAATGTTGATAGGAGCTAGCTACGGAACCTTAGAGGAGTTTAGAGCAGGCTTGCTCAGAGTTGACGCTCTGGAGGCCGACAGGAGATGGGACCGTAATGGAGCGCCTAGGTCACCACCTCAGGGGTTCTCAAACAGGGATAGGCAGGTTGAGTACTCCCCTCGACCGGGTGATAATTGGAGAAGGGAGCAAGGGTATAGGGAAACCCCAAATAGGTCTGGTAATGGGCAGAACCCCCAAGGTCACCATGATAGAGGCCCCCCTAACAGTAGACCACCTTATGTGAGAGCTGGGGAATGGAGACCCCATAGTAATCGGGACCAACCCTACAGAAGAGGGGAGGGACAAGGTTCTGATGGAAGGCCCTCAAGGGAGACCCCGCGCTTTAACCTAAGCAACACCAATAACTCATCTTACACCAGAGGAATCCCTAATGTGGGAAATAGCCCTACACCCCGACGGGACCAAAACCCCCCACATTTTGACATCAATGCCATAGTGAAGGAAGGGGAAAACTGAAGACCTGTAACTCGGACGACCCAGCGGGGAAGCAGGTTCTGCAGGAACTGGGACATAACATTGAAGAAATAGTAGGTTGTGGTACACTTGGTATGGACTTGAGAGAGGCGTTGTTGGAGGAAGATGAAGTGAGTGGTCCACTGGAGATCCCCCATTGCCCCGAACTAACACTGGAGGTGGAAGGGATAGCATTTAAGTGCCTACTCGATTCGGGGGCAGAGATTAGTTGCATCTCCGAGGAGGTGGCGGAGCGGTTGAAGATGACAGGAAGGCCAATTCCCACTTTTCCAGTCCCGATGATGAAGATTTTGGGGGTAACGAGCAGGAAGAGCCCACCCATACGCCATCAGATGTTACTTTCTATTATGTTGCGGGGAAAGAACACTAAAGCTAGGTGCCTAGTAGTAAAGGGCCTAGTTAAACCTGTCATATTAGGGATCGACTACTTAACGGAACAGCGGATTATTTTAGACTTTACAAAGCGTCAGGTTTATGAAGGCTACCAGGAAGACAGGGAAAGGAGGAATTTGGTGACCGAAGATTGTGATTGGTCTGTAAATGTAGACAAAGAAGTAGTAAGGGTGGCAGCACTAAGTCTTCAACAATCCGCTCATAAAATAAAACCTCTCATTTCAAGAACAACCACCATGCAAGTATGTACCACTTTACACGATCAAAGCGAGTTTGAGAAAACTGTCATGGAGCTAGAACACCTCGACTCGAGACAGAAAAATGACCTACTGCGAGTCTTATGGAGAGGTCGAGAAGCGTTTTCCGAGCGACTGGGATTGAATAATTTATATCAAGCAGACATCCCACTAACCACACAGAAGGGTTATTTTTATGCTAGCTATCCACTGCCTAAAGCATACGAAGCTGAGCTGGACAAACAAATACAGACTATGGTTGACTATGGTATCATTAGTCGTGGTTCGAGCCCCTACGTCAATCCTCTGGTGTGTGTGATTAAGAAAGACAACACGGTTAGCCTGTGTCTCGACGCCAGGAAGTTGAACGCTCTCATCCAAAAGGACTATGAATCCCCGACTAATATATCCGACATGTTGCAAGAGGTTCGAGAAGTCAAGTTCATGTCAACAGTTGACTTGACACAGGGATATTTTCAACTTAGTTTGAAACCTGACGTTAGGCCTTACACAGCATTCTTGTATCGTTCGCGCCAGTATTTGTTCAACGTACTACCATTTGGGCTCCGAAATGCTGTAGCAGAGTTTACTCGTTGCATGGACTTGGTCTTAGGACCAGAATGTCAAGATTTTGCAAGAGCTTACGTGGATGATATCCTGATTACATCGGCTACGTTCGAGGACCATTTGGCACATTTAGAACACACTTTCAAGCGCATAATTGAGTGTGGCATGACCTTGAAATTAAAAAAATCATTGTTTTGTAGGAAGGAAGTACCATTTCTAGGCCACATATTGACTTGTAATGGTGTTAAAATGGACAGAGAAAAGCTCAAAATTATATATGATTTCCAACCCCCCACTTCCAAAACTGGAGTCAAAGCTTTTCTCGGACTAATTGGGTTCTATCGGGGTTACACGTGTAAACTAGCTGAAAAAGGAGCCCCGTTAACTGATCTACTTAAGAAGAGTGCTTTGTGGAGGTGGACCGCCATCGAAGAAGCTGCTTTCCAAGCTGTGAAGAATCTCTTCATAGAAACCAGGACCCTCAGACAGCCCATCATGGGAGAAACTTTCTTCATCACCACAGATGCTAGTGATTACGCGCTGGGAGCCACGATCAGCCAACTTGACTCCAGTTGGCAGCAACAGTATATCGCCATGAACAGCAGGAAGCTGAACTCTGCAGAACGGTGGTACACTGTAACCGAAAAGGAGTGTCTTTCAATAGTATGGACTCTACAACGTTTCCGTAGTCTACTGCTAGGACAGAAGAGTCATACTTTCTGATCACCGGGCCTTAACTTTCTTGAACACTTGCCGCCTCAAGAGCGACCGACTAGCCCGTTGGGCTTTAGTAATACAGGAGTTTGGTTTAGAGTTGGAGTACACCCGGTAAAGACAATCAACAAGCCGACACTTTAAGTCGCTACCCCATCAACGAAGATGGACAGCCCGAACCGGAACCATCAAGAAGTCCCGACAGTTTCTTGGTACTCCCGGCCATGTTAGAAGGGGACACCAGCCTGGAAGGACAATTATGTGACATAAAGAACCTTCAAAGACAAGACCCTGATACGCTACAGATCCTACAGCAGCTAGAAACCCCAAATTCAACAGACATTACAGAAAACCTGATAAAACTGTCAAGAAAATATGCCATCAAGCAAGGTATCCTGTACAAGAGGAGTACTTCAGAGCACCCTTTGGACCTTACTGGGCAAGTCTATATGCCCTCCATGCTGAGAGAAAGGTTAGTCCTACATGCACACCTGAAATTGGGACATTTCGGTTCCTTCAAAGTTTACCATTTTCTCAGGCGCTATGTGTTTTGGCCTGGTTTGTACTCGGATTGTCAACGGTTTTTTGCGAAAGTGTGAATGGTGTCAGAAAACCAAGCATTCTAATGTAATATATGAAGGGGAATATCAGGCCATTATTCCCTCTGGGCCAAATCAGCTTGTGGCCGTTGACCTTTTCGGACCTCTTCCCAAGGCTACCAGAGGCCTGACCTACATTTTTTCGATGGTAGACGTGTTCTCTAAATTCTACAGACTATTCAGTTTAAGGCCCGCCACGGCAGACGCTTGTCTAAGCAGGTTCAAGCATACACTCAGAGTGTTGGTACTCCTAAGCAGATCCTCAGCGACCACGGGAGTCAATTTACAGCGAAGAAGTGGGCACGTGAGTTGAGTGCGATAGGGGTACAAGCCACTTACAGCTCCATTAGGCATCCTGCCTCCAACCCATGTGAGAGGGGTATGAAGGAAATAGGTCGATTCCTTCGCTGCTACTGTTCTAGGAAGCATACCACCTGGCCAAATTATGTACATCTCCTGGAGGAGCTGCTAAATACCCTAACTCACACTTCTACCTTGCTTACCCCTTATGAGGTTCATTTCAGGAAGCGGAAGGAGACATTTTTGGACCGCCATTTTCAGGAGCCGGGATTGTCAGATGAGAAACCCAGTATAGAGAGCCCAGAAGCTGTGTTGCAGATACTGCAGAAGAGAGCTTCCAGACACCTACAGAAGACAGCGGCAGCTCGGCTGAAACAGCAAAAGAAAAAAGCTCCAATACCTTGGATAGTGGGTGATAAGGTGTTACTACGCGAAAACCCAGCCTCTGATTATTTCAGCAAAGAGACCAAGAAGTTGTTTCCTCTGTATTCAGGTCCTTACCAGATCAATAGAATCATAAACAGAAATGCATTTGAGCTGATCGAGCTAGAAGATGATTCTATAAAGGGAGTTTTTAATGCTACACTGCTAAAAAAGTGGGTTGAATAAACTAAATTCTGTTTTGGGGTTATGCCTATATATGTAACTGCTACATATATATATATATATATATATATAACAAGAAGAAAACATAAGAGAAACAGCTAGATTTGTTATAACCCATCCCATTTAAGTGTAATACTCTGGTAAAGAGTCTACGGGGCTACACACTAGTAAATTATCTACATAAAGACTTTCAGATTATAATTTTAAGCAGAATATTCATATTTTGTTATGGTTTTTTTTTGTTTTTTTTTTAATTTAGGTCAGAATCCTCGGTTTGAATCCAAGTTGCTAGTTTTGTTGTTTAGGTTAGGTTTATTTAGAGATTTGGTTTACCTTGTTTTTTTTTTTGTTTTTTTTCTCTCTTGAATTGGTTTTTCCGTTTCATTCACCAGTGATGGTTGAGGTTCGGGATAGCTTGTCGTGTGGAGTTGAGCCACTTGGTGCTGGTGACCGAAGCTTGTGGAACTGGTGGACTTTGCTGTGGTTCGTTTGACAGATTGGACGAGACAGTGACCTTGACAGACGGAATACAGTATAGTATAGTTTTGGGTTACTTTGTCATATTGTTCATTTTATCTACATATGTATTTTCTTTTTCTTTTTTTTTTGTACCGAAAGGTTCTTGGGGTTTTGTTTAATTTTTTTTTGTTTTTATTAATTTTTAGATAATGGTTTAGTACTTAATTTTGATCTAATATAGGTCTGTTTAGAATCTGGTTTAGTGGGTCACACTTTTGGTTTTGATTAATTGTATCTGTATTCTTACTCTAATTATGGGTTTTTAGCACCTAAATTTGTTTTGAGTTAAGAGTCTAGAAGGCGTGTTTATATTAAGTTCAGGCTTTGGGGTTAGGGATACCTTAGTTGTTTGTGTGAACACAAGTCTGATGTAGATTTAATGGATAGTTCGAGCCCACTTTTGAAACACATGAGGTCGTCTTGTTATGCATAGCTAAAACAACCTTATCTGTGCAGAAGCGGTTGTGTCCAGTATGTAACTATTTTGTTGTAAAAAGAAAACTATTAATTAGAAATTGTAGTGATATGTTTAACTGCAGGACTTAATAAGGAAGCTAGATGAGGAGTCTTATTAACAGAGTTAATTTCTATGTCAAATGTTTTACAATTCTTTCATATAACATGAGTTTGTAACTATAATGTGACATTTGTTTGTGCTTTGCTAGGCTATGCAAACCAACTACTTGTGGTGTTGATCATGTTAAAGAGGAGGGTTCAGAGACTATTTAGAGGATTATAATTATAAACCAAGGTCTAAAGGACATTATGAATTTGTTCTATCGTGTACAGACTATGTTTGGTGAAAGTCATTTAATTCTAGGCCTAACAGTAATGTTTGTGTCTCCACTCTGTAAAGTAGGCAAATCCAAGGTGGATGTGTTTATACCAGTTTATTAAGTATTAATCAAGAAAGGACAAGCAACAAGACACTGTGTGCAATTATTTGAGAATTTTGAAGTATTTTATATATAAAAGGTGGTTGATACTCTCACGTTTGGGAAATCTTGGTCCGACCAGGTATGATGTGTTGTGACGATCTTTGATGTTTGACAGCTATAAGCAGCAAGGACTACTTTCGCTTGACCTGTAAATATAATTTGTTACTTTACATAATTCGGTAACAGTAAGAACAAACCAAGGAAAAACTTTTGTAACTGAGATGTGTATATGTTTGTTTGTAAATAACTGTGACGCTGATTAATTCCAATGATATATAGTGGTACCAACATTGTGTTTGTAACTGTCTAGGGAATTATTAAAAATTCTTTAACTTTCTTAGAATCACGTAGGAACAGATTTTAACGTGGTTAAAACCTGCCCTACGAGATTACGGGGCACTGTGAGAATTTGGAGTAATCCCTGATTTTTATTTTTTTTATTTCTACCTTAAATTTTATTTTAATTGTAATAATTATGATATCTGATTTTTTAAATATATTTTATCTTAGTGTAGTGTGAGTAATGGCCGCCTTGGCAGCACGTTTGTTTTAGTTGCTGTTACCCGGGGTTTTATTAACTTTTTAAGGTGGTTCCCTGGTAGTTTACATCTTTGAAAAAAACTAAACATATCAGAAATGTAATATTTGCATTATTTTATTACTTACCCTTTTTGCAGTCATTTTCTATCGTGGTTTCCTTTTTTCGGCTTATTTTCATTAATTATAAATTTCTTTATGGGAGCCATCTTGATTAGTTAAGTAGTTCGCGAACCCGACACACGAGCGTGTTGCTAGGCGAACATTTTCTGCCGCAAAGTGGTACAGGGAGAAAGAGTGTATTATTATTATTGTTTTTTTTTTTTTTTTTTTTGGCGGGCAGTATTTTCTATTATGAGTAAGGCTATAAATGTTTTGTAGATTTTTATGAAAGCAGATATTGCTATTGTAAATTTTAAGAATTATCTTCTATGGTCGTATTTGGTTAGATGTAAAGTCTTAATGGAAATTTTTATATTTTTGCGGGAAAATCTTGCCGCCTGTTTCGGGCAACTTGGGGGTCGTTCTAGGAAGACGCGAGGTAGCGGCGAGGCGGGGAGATTCCTGCTAGGAGAGGGCAGAGGGAAAAAGTTCGGGCGGAGGTTCCTGGTTGGAGCTCCGTGGGGTTTGTTTTTCTCTTTGTGGAAAGTTTTTTTTTCTCAAGCAGTGAATTTGCCTAGTATTTTTTTGAAGTTAAGATCGCGTGTGTGCCTCAGCCCTCGCAGGAAGATATTTTTACCACAGGCAAAGTCTGGTAAGGCTAGGCTCTAATCGCTGCGTGAGAAGACTCCACTAACTTGGTGAGCCCACTCATTGCTGGGGGTTAGCCAAAGAGCTATTCCTTTTTCTGCTTTTCTATGAACCACATTTCTTTTTTTTTTATTCGTGCAATTTGCCGTAATCTTCGTGGGTAAATTTTGTGAAACCCGCATATATAGGATATATACACTTATATATATAATGACTAAGATGAGTGTAACTGTTTACGGCCTTTAAGAGTGCCAAAGACTCGGGTCCACCATACACCGGAACTTACCCAGACAAAGCTTCGGGATGAACATTTGGGTTTTTTTTGGTTTTTTTGGTTTTTTTCATTTTTTTTTTGAAATATTATATCTTTATCCAATACATGAAAATTTTTGGAAGGTTACTTCAATAGTGCTATACCTCTCACAAGGGTTTTTTTTCTCTCAATATGTACTGGGGTGAAAATATTGTATATAATAATGTGTAATACTGTCGACCTGATAGGTAGGGTTTATTTTTTTAAATTTTGTTCAGAGCTCTAAAGAGGAAAGGAGCTCAGTAAAATAAATAATTGGTTCCTTTATTATTTTTTATTTTTTTTGTTACCAGTACATTTTTTTTTCTTTCTTTCTTTAGTTTACCTGTTTACCTTTCACCATGGTTTTTTTTTTGTGTGCAAATACCATACTAATACACCCTAAGTAGTATAAAATATGATTTAAGTTTTGCTATCATAGTTAAAGTTATATCCCATTTTTCTTTTAGGAGAGTTGTGTATAGTGTTGTTTTTTTTTTTTTCGTGTGTGTTTTTTTCGTGCTCTACCACTCAGCCTTAGCGGATATATATATGTGTCAGCAAATTGGAACAGCTGGGTTTTTTTGCCAGGTAAGGTTGAACATGTTATTAGTACCAGCAAATGGTCTATCCGCCCATCCCGCCACATACACCCAGAAGAAATTACCCGAAACTCGTTTTTTTTTTTTTATCTATATTTCATTCATGCTAAGTGTCTTGTATATTTAGTTAGGGGTTGTAACCTTCGGTTCTCGACGACGTTTTGTTAAAGGCCCTCAAGGAGCCCCGCGTTTAACAAAGGGCACACCAATAACCATCTTACACCAGAGGAAACCCTAATGGGGAAATCCCTACACCCCGCCGGGACCAAAACCCCCACTTTTGACAATCAATGCCATAGTGAAGGAGGGAAATGAAGACCTGTAACTCGGAGACCCAGCGGGAAGCAGGTTTGCAGAACTGGACTAAAATTAAAAATAGGTTTGTGGTACCTTGAAAGGACTTGAAAAGAGGCGTTGTTGGAGAAAATGAAGAGTGAGGTCCACCGAGTCCCCAATTTTCCCGAACTAAAACTGGAGGGGAAGGGATACATTAAGTGCCACCGATTCGGGGGCAGAGATGGGTTTTTATCCCGAGAGTGCGAGCGGTTGAAAATGACAAAGGGAAGGCCAATCCCACTTTCCCGTCCCGATGAAGAAGAAATTTTGGGGGTAACGAGCAGGAAGACCCACCCTCGCCACGAGTTTACTTTCTATTAATGTTGCGGGAAAGAAAACAAAGAGGTGCCCTAGTTTAAAGGGCCTATTTAAACCTGTCATATTAGGGATCGATCTAACGGAACAGGGATTATTTAGACTTACAAAGCTCGGTTTATGAAGGCTACCAGGAAGACAGGGAAAGGAGGAATTGGTGACCGAAGATTGTGAATGTCTGAAAAAAAAGACAAAGAAGTAGTAAGGGTGGCAGCCACAAAGTCTTCAACAAATCCGCCCTAAAAATAAAACCTCTCATTTCAAAAAAACCACCCTGCAAGTAAAGTACCATAAACACGATCAAAGAAGTTTGAGAAAATGTATTGAGTAGAACCCCTCGATCAAAACAGAAACATTCCTTGGAGTCTTATTGGATGTCGGAGAAGCGGTTTTCCGAGCGATGGGTTGAATTTAATTTTTTTCAAGCAGAAACCCTCCCCAAATACAGAAGGGTTTTTTTTTATGCTAGGGTATCCCCGCCTAAAGCAACGAAGTGACGGACAAACAAAAAACGAATTGGTTGACTTTGTAACAAATTTGTCGGGGTCGACCCCTAAAAGCAAACCCCCCCTTGTGGGGTGGTGGAATAAAAAGAAAGCGGTAGAAAAGGGTCTCGACGCCCGGGAGTTGAACGTTACCCCAAAGGACTATAATTTCCCGGATAATAATCCAATGTTAAAAGAGTTCGAGAAGTCAAGTTTGTACAGTTGACTTTTACCAGGGATATTTAATTAGTTGAAACTGTCTTGGCCTAACGGTTTTGTATCGTTCGCGGCCAGTATTTGTTCAAAGTCTACCATTTGGGCTCCGAAATCTGAAACAATTTACCGTGCATGAAATTGGTCTTTGAAAAAGAAAGTCAAGATTTTGCAAGAGCTTACGGGAAAGATATCCATAACAATCGGCTTTCTTCGAGACCAATTAGGCACTTTGAACCACTTTCAAGCGCATAAATTTAGTGTGGTGCCTGAAATTTAAAAAAAAAAAATGTTTTGTAGGAAAGGGGAAGTACCCTTTAGGGCCCCATATTGACTTGTAATGGTTGTTAAAAATGACAGAGAAAAGCTCAAAATTAATATATGATTTCCAACCCCCCCAAATTCCCAAAACGGAGTCAAACTTTTCTTTTTGACTTTAAATTTGGGGGTTCTAGTGGGGTACACCTGTAAACTAGCGAAAAAGGAGCCCCCTTAAAATGATCTACTTAAGAAAATGCTTGTGGTGTGGACCCCATCGAAGAAGCTTCTTCCCAAGCTGTGAAGAATCTCTTCTAGAAACCGGCCCTCAACGCCCATCAGGGAAAAATTTCTTCGTCACACAGGTGCTGAGTGATTACGCGTGGGAGCCACGATCAGCCAATTGACTCCAGTTTTGGGAGCAACGTAAAAAGCCATGAACAGCCAGGAAGCTGAACTCTGCAGAACGGTGGGACACTGTAACCCGAAAGGAGTGTCTTTCAATAGGTATGGACTCTACAACGAGTTTCCGTAGTCTTACTGCTTTAGGACATGAAGATTGTCGATAACTTTCTGATCACCGTGCCTTAAATCTTTCTTGAACAACTTGCCGCCTCAAGAGCGAC
Organism: Timema cristinae; assembly: GCA_039000515.1. Taxonomy (NCBI): domain Eukaryota; kingdom Metazoa; phylum Arthropoda; class Insecta; order Phasmatodea; family Timematidae; genus Timema; species Timema cristinae. The sequence continues at coordinate 55,767 of JBCFYV010000366.1, forward strand.
CGACTACCCGTTTGGCTTTAGATATACATGGAGTTTGGATAGAGTTGAGTCAACCCCGGTAAAACATAAATCACAAGCCGACCACTTTAAGTCCATACCCCCCATCAACGAAGATGGACAAGCCCGATACCGGAAGCCCCCCCTCGCCACCCCCCAACAAGAAGTCCCGACAGTTTCTTGGTACTCCCGGTCCATGTTTAGAAGGGGACACCACCTGGAAGGACAATTATGGTGACCAAGATAAAGAACCTTCAAGACAAGACCCGCTGATACTCTACAGATCCTCAGACAGCTAGAAACCCAAAATTCAAACACGACATTCAGAAAACCTGATAAAACTGGTCAAAAAAATGCCATCAAGCCAAGGTAACCTTACATAGAGGATACTTCGAAGCACCCTTATGGACCTTACGGCAAGTCATATGCCCTCCATCTGAGAGAAAGTTAGTCCTACATGCAGACACCTGAAAATTGGTACATTTTCGGTTCTTCAAAGTTTACCATGTTTCTCAGAGCGCTATGTGTTTTGGCCTGGTTCGTACTCATATTGTCAACGGTTTTTGCGAAAGTGTGAATGGTGTCTAGAAAAACAAGCATTCTAATGTTAATATATTAGGGAATAACAGCCATTATTCCGATCCGGCCAAATCACTTGTGGCCGTTGACCTTTTAGGACCTCTTCCCAAGGCTACCAGAGGGTGCCTCACCTACAGTTTAATTCGATGGTAGATAGAACGTTTTTCACTAAAGTCTAACAGACTATTCATTTTAAGGCCCGCCACGCAGACGCTTGTCTAAGGCAGGTTTAAGCATAACACTCAGAGTGTTGGTAACTGACCTAAGCAGATCCACAGTCGACCACGAGCATTTTCAGTCGAAGAAGTGGCAGCGTGAATTGGTGTCGATCTAGGGGTACCAGCCACTTACAGCTCCATTAGCATCCTGCTCTCCAACCCATGTAGGAGGGGTATGAAGGAGAATATGTCGATTTCCTTCGCTGCTACTGTTCTATAGGAAGTCATACCACCATGGCCAAAATATGTAGCATCTCCTGGAGAGCTCTAAATACCACGTCTAACTCAAACTTCACTACTTTCTATCCTTGCTTAAACCCCTATGAGGTTCATTTCGGAATCGGAAGGAGACATTTTTGGACCGCCATATCAGAGCCGGGATTGTCAGAGAAAACCCAGTATAGAGAGCCCAGAAGCTGTGTTTGCAGATACTGCAGAAGAGAGCTTCCAGACACCTACGAGAAGACAGCTCAGCTCGGCTGAAACAGCCAAAAAAGAAAAAAGCCTCCAATACCATTTGGATAGTTGGTGAATAAGGTGTTACTACTCGAAAACCCAGCCTCTTATTATTTCAGCAAAGATATACGCAAGAAGTATGTTTCCTCGTATACATGGTCCTCACCAATCAATAGAATCATAAACAGAAATGCATTTGAGCTGATCGAGCTAGAAGATGATTCTATAAAGGGAGACTTTTTAATGCTACACAGCTAAAAAAAGTGGGTGAATAAACTAAATTCTGTTTTGGGGTATGCCTATATAGGTTTAACTACCTAAAAACAATTATATATAATATATCATAACAAGAAGAAAACAAAGAGAAACAGCTAGATTTGTTATAACCCATCCCATTTAAGTGTAAATTACTCTGTTAAAGATCTAAACGGTGGCTACAACACGAGTAAATTATCTACATAAAGACTATTCAGATTATAATTTCAAGCAGGAATATTCATATTTTTGTTATGGGTTATTTTTTTTTTTAATTTAGTCTCAGAACCCTCGTTTGAATCCAAAGTTGCTATTTTTGTTGTTTGGTTAGGTTTTTAATTTTGAGATTTGGGTTTTCCTTGGGTTTTTTTTTTTTTTTTATTTTCCCTTGAAAATTTGGGTTTTTTTTTCCGTTTCATTCACCAAAATATGGTTGAGGTTCGGGGTAGCTTGTCGTGTGGAGTTTAGCCACTTGGTGCGGTGACCGGAAAAACTTGTGGAACTGGGGGGACTTTTTCTGTGGGTTTGTTTGACAAAATGGACGAGACAGTGACCTTGACAGACGGAATACAGTATTAGTATGGGTTTTGGGGTTTCTTTGTCATATTGTTTAAATTTTTTCAAAATATGTTAATTTTTTTTTTTTTTTTTTTTTTGTAAACCCAAAGGTTTTTTGGGGTTTTTTTTTTAAATTTTTTTTTTTGTTTTTTTAATTTTGTTAAAAGGTTTTTTGTACTTTAAATTTTTTTCTAATATAGGTCTGTTTAAAAAATTTGGGTTTTGTGGGTCACACTTTTTGGTTTTGTTTAAATTTTTTATCTGTATTCTTACTTTTAATTTTTTAAGGGGGTTTAAATTTTAGACCTAAATTTGTTTTGAGTTTAAGGGGGCCCAGAAGGGTGTTTTATATTTTAAGTTTAGGCTTTGGGTTAGGGGTCCCCTTTTTTTTTTTTTGTGTGAACACCAATCTGATGTAGATTTATTTGGGTAGTTTTTGAAACCCACTTTTGAACAAAAAGAGGGGGTCTTGTTTTGCATAGCAAAAAAAACCTTATCTGTGGAGGAACGGGTGTGTCCAGATGGAACCCATTTTGTTTGTAAAAAAAAAAATATTAATTAAAATTGTAGTGATATGGGTTTAACTCAGGACTTAAAAAAGGAACTAGATAGGATTCTTATTAACAAGTTAATTTCTATGTAAAAAAGTTTGGTTTGGAAAAAATAGCAGGTTGTATTTACAATTTCAAAATTTTTAAGCCCGAAAAACTAATTTAACACAAAGGTTTAAAAAAAACTTTTGTCACACGGAAACTCTTAATTTTAAGGTTAATTTTTTTGTTTCACTTTCGACACATCATCCTTTATCTGAGCTGTGTCTTTAGATTTCTCACTTTTACGAGGGACAAATCATCAATTGATATGCTTGAGTGATTGGCAAAATACATTTCATTGAATGTGTTTAACTCTTCACATACAATAGTGTGGTTCCAATCGTAAAACTCACAAGGGTTTCTATGTTTTCAGGGGAAACATTATTTGCGTTGTTTCTAAAACTATTGTATATGTGAAATAAACCATTTCTTTTACCATGTCTATGCTATGGTTAGAAAGTCTATCTTTTTCAACTTAAATACAATTTAATTTTTTTTTTATTTATCTCAATAATAGGTTCATCTATACCCAATTAATCAATAATCATTTTTCTTTTTTTAACTCTTTTTGGAGCTAAACCATGGACGTAATAATATTTAAGAACTTTTTAGTTTCTCACATCACATTAGACCATTCCTAAAACTTTCGCAAGCTACTGATCTGAGTTTTGACATTTTTATTATAGCTTCTACACCACCATAGGCCAACACCTGTAAGCATACTGTGACGGTATGCAATACTTTAAGACCAGTGCCTTTTCTAACACTTAATCCCTTAATAAAATAAAGAATGGACATTTAATACCTAAGTAGGCCTAATAAGAACTCATTTGTAATATAATTACAAATTATATATATATATATATATTACCCACATATATAATTGAATATTAATGAACTTTTAAAATAAAATAAATGAAGAAATTAGAACCAAATATAGTAGGGCGAGGGAAAACAAACAAAAACAAACATTAAGGCACACACACACATTCATATGTCTTTATACTCAGCTAACATATATTCAAACATGATCGTTATAGTAAATAATTTAAATATAAAACAATGCTCTTAATAGCTAAGAACAATATACAGGTGAGCACAAATGATCTTTACACTTTCGAAAAGTTATAAGAAAGGAAAGGTGCACCCGATTAACTGGAAACATTTTCTAGTCGATACAGAAACCCTGGAAGCTTTTTTTGTAGTTTTAAATGACTCCTCAATTAACACGGCAGAAAACGCTTCGCACACTTTGTTTAGTGTGTCGGCGGTGACGGACTCAACGATGGCTGAGATTCTCTTCCTCAGCTCCAGCAAGATCGTGGCAGAGGTGTGAAAAATATTTTGTCTTTCACATAACCCAACATCAAGAAATCGTATTGGTTTCAGTCCGGTGATTGAGCTGGCTATCTGCCCCAAGACACATCGTCGGCACGGTCACGACCAAGACAGCTCCCATAGATATGTTTGTTCAGGTAAAGCCAAGCGGAAGTGAGGCGTTGCCCAATCTTGATGGAGGATCAATTCGTTTTAATCTTCTTCATATAGAGAGGCAGAGGCCAAAAGGTAGGCATGTCGAGGTAGGAATGACTTGTGACTGGTTTTTCTATTAAAAATAAGGGTGCGTAAACCTTCACCCTCAATATATAAGAGAACACATTCACTTTGGGGTAATCTCTCACCTGATATTTGCGTACATGTTTAGGAAATACTTATGATAATGTAAATACAGATAACATTGTCTGTGAAATAACAACTGATATTAATGTAAATACATACAATATTGTCTGTGTAGTAACAACTGATGTAATGAAAATACAGACAACATTGTCTGGGAAATAACAACTGATGGTAATGTAAATACAGACAATATTGTGTGTGTAGTAACAAGTTTGAGGGTAATTTAAATAGAGATAATATTGTGGATGTAGTAACTCCTGTTGGTAATTTTAATACAGACAACAGTGTGTCTGTGTAGTATCAACTTGATGGTAATTTATATACAGATAACATTGTTTGTGTAGTAACAGCTTGATGGTAATGTAAAGACAAGAAACATTGTGTGAGTAGTAATAGCAATATGGGAATTTAAATATATGCAACATTGTGTATGTGTAGTAACAACTGATATTAATGTAAATACAGATAAAAATGTGTGTGTTTCGTAACAACTGATGGTAATGTAAATATAGACAACAAATTTGTTTAGTAACCACTGATGGTAATGTAAATACAAACAACATTGTTTGATTAGTAATAACGTCATGGTATTGTAAATACAGACAACATAGTTTGTGTTATTTTAACCTATCGATGTGACTCTAATATTATACAATATCTTGCATAGCATTTTGTACATTAATATTTGTCATATATGTAATTAGCTTTAGACATATCTGAACCAACAGTCTCTCTTGAAATAACAAATTACTTATTTACTTTCGAGTAGTGCCACATTTAAGTGTTTCTACGTCTCTTTCATTTCTAATTATTTATTTGAGATGACAAAGTATCTTTTTACTTATTAATCTGGCAAACTTTTCTTAGTGGTGAAATCTTCCTAGGCAATAATCTTTGCATTTACTTCAAATAAACTAAATAAAATTTAATTGTACAATAAATAAAATTTAAATAAATAGAAATATTTGTGTCTGTGTAAATTATTTTTGACTATACTATGTTCAGATAACATTGAATTTGTAACCACGTGATGTTAATGTAATTACAGAGAATATTATATGTGTAGCAACAATTTGATGTAAAAAATCTAAATACCTTATTGATGAAAGTTTGTGACTTACCGTGGCGTAAATTTCGGTGAACCAGGCGTGCCCGGATACTGCGAAACGCTCCACGGACACGCCGGCCTAGCCCTCCGCAAATTCCACCGAAACATCCTTGGCTCATTTTGGTTTAATAAATAATTTATCTGAATTTCTTGATCACAATCACAAATTGACATCTTTAGTGGTGCTCTGAAAAGACACCACTAAGATTAATTATATTGCTATGCGACGGCTATAATTGCAATAAACAATTGAATTTATAGAGAAAAGCATCTGAGTAGTTCTGGGGGTAGAATGACATCGATATAAATAATGAATACCCACAATATGCCATTGTGGGGGTATTACGTCATATCTTACAATTATTTAATAATTAGAAAATTGAATTTTACACGTTAATACTTATGCATTTAGAACTAAATAAATTATATAAGGAATGTTTATGTAGTCATAAAAGCTAAAAATGTCAGAATATTATTTATTAACGAATACCCCTTCCCCTTTCTTCCTAGAGTTGTAGATCTGTGACCAAGGGGGTTTAGCAATTTTGCTCACTATCCTGAAGGTCGCCTCTAATAGACGAGAATATTACCTAAGAAAAACTACCTAAGGACTAATATTAATTATTCTAAGTGGTTTGGGAAACTTCTACTGGGTGCATGTGGAAGGAATTTGGTATGACCATCAAGTTAAAGACAATGTACAGCTTAATCGACCCATCCCAACCAGCTCCATCGTTGCATCCATGAAGTTATGGAACATTTACAAAATAAAAATAAAATAATAAAATGTACTTGTTAAAGTACTACCACAGCTTAGCTTTCGGAGAGCATGAAATAAACATACCTGTACAAAAATACACTTAGCACTAATAAAATGTTGTCATAAAAAAAGTTCAAATTTCAAAAGTGGTACTACAGGTTAAGGCCCAGACACAGACTCCGTATCCGTAGGTCCGTGGTCCGTACTCCGTGCTCCAGGTCCGTAAGAAATTCTACACGCGATCACAGTCTCCGTATCCGTAATTACGTGACCGTTTCAACCAATGAGGTCGTAAGAGAATTCATCCAATCAAAAAATTCGAAAGAAAATAGTCTACAGCACAGAGCGCGCGTCAAGCAGTCAGCTGATCAAAGAAACCAAAAACAACTTTGTTGAGAAAACTTGTCTGCCAAAATATTCTCTAAGTTGACTCCATCTTAGCTTACATTCTTCATCTGCACAAATATTTTTTTAAACCATATATTAAATTTTTACAATTATTTATACACTTTTCAATAGCCATAAATTATTCTCAAAGATACACTAGAAGAATCCAACCTGGTTCAGAAACTGAATGGTATAAAGCGTCACTTTCGTGTTGTACTGGCCTGCTGAAGACGAGATTGGGGTTTGAATCCTAGTTGGCTCTACTGAAGGTGGTGTTTTTCAAAATGGTTTCCCACTTTCCTTCCATGTAAATGTGGGTAATTACCTCTAAAATACTTTCGTCCTCGTCCCTATACCATTAGAGTAATTATCTATATACATATATGCCTGAACAAGTAGGACAGTGTATGATACAAAAAAATAGAAGAGTACATTTTGGATATTTGAAAAGATTAATAATTAATTTGTCACTGTGTCTTACTACCCGTTTGGGTTGTACACTTAAGTATTAATTTTGCTAATGGGTTGGGAATTTGGAAGGTTGTATTTAGAGGAAGTGAACCCACATTTGACGGAGGAAGAGTGAAAAACTATCTAGGAAACCCCCCAGTTCACCTGAGCGAGATTCGAACCTTGATCTCCCCATCTTCGGCAGTAAAGATCAACACAAATCTAGTGCGTTAAATAACTACACCACCGAGGCGGGTATTTAACAAGATACTTTTATGTGCTAAAAAAGCAGAATTATTTAAAAAACAACTTTAGGCTTTTCCTGACATATTAGGTAGCCCCTATGAGTGGTGCTGCCTTTGCGGCTATCCCAAACTTAAAAGTCCTATTTCAATATTAATTACATGTGTCAATGTACACCAGGGAAAGAATACCACCCAATCTGGCTAGAGTGGTTTAGATTCCACTCATGCGAACATGTACCTAGCTCAGGTGGATTTTCTGAGTGCCTAAAACAGGACTAGGCATAGTACAATATATGAACAGATACATTCGTTCAAATTCGGTCGGGTTCAGTGAAGGTAGGTTTTCCACTCTCACTGTACACAAATGCAGGTGCACTTATTCAGAATTCAATCTTCCTGATTCCTTCCTCTGAATTCAACCCTTCTGATCTCTAACCCATTAGTAATTTGTATAAAGGCCTATTACCTGAATAGGTAGTAAGACGTGCTAAGAAAAAAAGAATGGTTTGTATTACAGAAGTACAAACATGTCTCTAGTTCAGATGAATTTTCTATAAGTGCCTATAAAGGACTGGGCTTAAAAAACAGAGGTTTGGGTTCCAATATTACAGATATGTTTCTAACTCAGGTGGATTTTCTAACTGCCTAAAAAAAAGGAGTCACCCTGATAAAAAAAATACTAGTAGAAACTATTTATGGATACATTTTTTTCCCTAGTTTTCATAAATAAACGCAACATTTAAAAAAAGTGGTTTGGCTTCCAAAGTAAAAGTAGGCCTACTTGTAGCCAAAACGTTACCTCGTATTTCGATGATTTCTGAAATACTTAGCCAGGCATTTTCCTTTCTTAAAGCGTCTTTAAACTCTTTAAGTTTTTTACTAAACAAAACAGGCCTTTGCCGAACACAATCAATAAGAAGAGAATCTATTTCAAAATCGCTAGTATTCATATTTATCAATTAGATAAAATGTAATGACGCTAGTAAATGGAGTATAAACCAAATAATAGGGGTGTTGAACCTACAAAAGCAAAGCCAATATTTCTGAGAACTTGATATTTCTCAGAAAACACTTTCCTAGAAGCCGCTCTTCCCGGGGTGTTTAGATTTTTAAAAATATTTCTGAAATAGGTCCGCGTGTAGCCATCTTTTCATTTTGTATATGTTTCCATAGCGACGGATTCTATCACTGCTATTCTTTCTTTATTTCAAGGCGCATGCGCATATTTACTCGGCTGTGATTGGTAGTCCGTATAAACGAGTCCGTAGAAAGTTAAAGTTGGGCAACTTCTACGGAGTAAGGACTTGCGGATAAGGACTCTGTGGCCAGAACAATCTGATATTGTAGCATCGATTTTTTACGGACCACGGACCTACGGATACGGAGTCTGTGTCAGGGCCTTTAATGGACGAGTCATATCCCCTTGAGGAGCAGCTTAGCGGTTGATATCTTTAGCTATCCTGGTCACGGGACCAACTACACTTACTTTCCTGGGTAGATCCGAGAATTTTATTTAACAAATTCAGGAGGAAATACATGTTACAAGTAACAAAAAAAAAATGAAGTCTATCCTGAACAGGACCAGGCTCACCATTTAAGTTTTTTGTTGTAGTCAGTCGAATCTCCAAAATGGTATCCAAACACACGCTTACACTCGCGTGAAAAAAAATTATTAAATTTTGGCAAATGTAGTAAAAACCCAATAATAAACCATCAAATTAAGTCCTTTTTTCCAGCTTTACTTCGGTCTGCACCTTCTTAACAGGCAATAATAGTTTATAATATGTGTAGATTGCCTTGGATGGCGACGGACTCAAAAACAGCAGGTCCTCTCACCTCCATCACTTAAAAACCCAATGTCCTCTCCGGAACCTCCCACACGGACCCTCTTTCCAAGCGTCTTCCCCAAATTACCCAAAAGTTGCCCAAAATGCTGGTAATATTCCAGCAAAAAAAATCCTAACTCCTAAACTAGCCTTTTTATACCAAGTACAACATTAGGGATAACGCTTAAAATTAACAATAACAAAATGATGATTTCTAAAACAATTACAAAACAATTATAGCCTCCATCCATGACAAAAAATACTCGCCAGAAAATAATAATAATAATAAATTTAAAAAAATATATATTCATCTTCCTTTATATTCTACAATCGCGTGGCAGACATGTTCGCCTGGCAACACGCTCGTGTGGCGGGATCGCGAACTACTTACCTAATCAAGATGGATCCCCGAGAAGAAATGTATAATAATTGAAAATAGGCCAAAAAAAAAATTTAACGATAGAAATCGGAATGCAAAAATATAAAGTAAGTAATAAAATAGTGCACAGATTAGTGTAATAATAAATTTAAGATATTTTTTGTTTTTTTTTCATAATTTTTTTCTCCAAAAATGTAAGCTACCAGGGAACCACCTTAAATAGTTAATATCCCAGGGTAACAGCAACTAAAACTAACCTGCCGCCAAGGCGGCCATTACTAACACCCCACAAAATACATATAAAAAAAGGTAGATACACCAAACGACAACTAATAATATTATTTTTAATGATTTTAAGAATACTAATAGTAATAGTAATAATAAAACTAGGGGATTATTAAAAATCATCACAGTGCTCCGTAATCTCGTAGGGCAGGTTCAAACCAAGTTAAAATCTGTTCCTACATGATTCTAAGAAAATTATGGAAATTTTTAATTATTCCTTGGACAATTTCCAAATACAAGGTTGGTACTACAATATATCGTTGAAATTTACAAACATAATACACAATACAGTTACAATAGTATCTTCCATGTTTCGTCTTATTTTTACTGAATCATGTAAAGTAATCAATTATATTTACAGGCCAAACGGAAGTCAGTCCTTCCTGCTCATCGCTGTCAAACATCCAAACATCACATATCGTCGCTACACATCATACTTGGTCGGACCTAGGATTTTCCCAAACGTGAGAGTATCAAACACATTTTTATATATCAACTACTTAGGGATTATCAAATTTATTACCCACAGTCTCCTGTTGCTGGTCCATTCTTGATACCCTGGTATAAACGCATCCCCCATTTATTTGCCTACTTTACTGAACTTAAACACAAACATTATAGTTAGGCCTAGAATAAAATGACTTTCACCAAATACAGTCAAGGCACGGTAAAACGTATTCATCGTGTCATTTAGACCTTGGCCTATAGTTATAATCTTCTAAATAACTTCTTAATTCTTCTCTTTAACATAGTCAAACCAGAAATAGTTTGTTTTGCATAACCTAACAAAAAACAAATGTCACAGTTTAGTTACAAAATCCATTTTACATGAAAGAACTGCAAAACAATTGTCATAGAAATTATCTCGAATAATAAATCTCCTTCCCATAGCTTCCTTATTAAGCCCTGCAGTTAAACATATCACTTCACAATCTAAATAATAACCTTTTACAACAAAATGTACACATTTTGGACACAACAGCCCTTGTAGATAAGGTTGTTTTAGCTATGCTTAACAAGACCTCATGTGTTTCAAAATGCTCTTTGCCTACCCACTAAAATCTACATCAAACTGGTGTTCACACACAACACAGGTATCTCTACCCCCAGTACCTGAACTAATATAAACACACCTTCTAGGCTCTTGACCCTACACAAACAAATTAAGGTGTTAAAACCCATTATTAAAATTTAGATTAAGAATACAAAAGCGATTGATCAAAACCAAAAGTGTGACCAACTAAACCAGATACTAAAAGTAAACAAAATTAGATTCGCAACAGACAAAAAAAGTGCTTGGGTCAAGGTCAAGTACCTTCAAATTTAAAGTTAATATGTTTCAAGGTGGAAGGCAACTACACGCTTTGTCCTCTTACTAACCTATAAATAAATGAAACCACTTATACGTACCTGCAGGGGAAATAAATTAGGTTTTACTTTTAATTAAATGTTAATTACAAAAGCAGTTTAGTACACAAAATGTGCAGTAAAACCAACCTGATCCAAATATGGTCTCGTCTGCCAGATATATATTCGTACCTACAATATTTTTGTGTTATTTTAAAATATGTTTTCGCGTAGCCTAGCCCTTAATTTTACCTCGTGGAACCCAAACGATGCTGTCGAATTTTTTTTATTTATCAAAACTAAAAACACACAAAGAACATAAGTAAAATCTCAAAATAAAATAATAGCAGACTTAAGTAACTGTTAACTAGCAAGCTAGCAGCATTTGGAGGGGGCTAACACCTGTGAACCGAGTCTTCTGGGGAGGGGGGTCTGGACCACCAAAGTTCTCCCCCCTGGCAACGTCCCTGCCGGAGGATAAATAAGCTATAACGCTTGTGCGGTAGAGATGATTAATGTAGAATTTAGATGTAGGTAAAGAACGTGTGTTCATGTGTGAGGAGAGTGGAAAACGATTGATGAAAAACACTCTTTGTACACCCAGCCAGGATGCAAACCTTTTCATCTACATTACCCGCAAACCACAATAGATGAACATGAGATTTAATCCACCAGTTTGGGTACAAGCGAAATAAAGATTAGGTTTTCTACAAACCCTGAACGATGAGATTATACAACTTTAAACGTTATTTAATAAAGGCATCAAATCTTATAGTTTTGTTCACAAGGTTTCTTCAGGTATACCCTGATTTTGGTTGGAAGAACAGTAGAGAATATTCAAACATATTTCTTTGCGGCCAACATTTATAACGTTTTACTATATTATTTGTCTTAATCTATAGGTATTTGGTCATATATGTCAACAGTGACAGCTGCAGATAGCAAGACTTGATGTATGAATATATTTAAATTGTTTTAGTAACTATAGTAGCTAACTTCTACTGTTCTTCCTACCAAAATCATACTATATATAGTAAGGTGCACACTCACAGTTTCTTTCTGCTTTATTGTACAGGACCACGTTAGAAAACCACACCATCATAGAGGAACCCATCAGATGGTGGTTTAAAAATGACGGCTCTTGAAATCATAAGGACCATTTTATAATTCAACATGATAAGTTAAAATAGATATAGTGCATGTAGTATAATGGTGTTAGTGCGTTAAACACTACAAAAATATATGTTTATTTATTTTCCCATAGGGAGCTGTGTAATGACTAATGTTGAGCATGTAGGTCTGCGTCACTTTTACTCAACTAATGAGAAAGATACGAGACAAACCTGAGGTAAACGAGTTTAAAATATTTGAAACTGGAGATAGTGAGTAAAACACTTTATAAAGTGACTTCAGTCATAAAAATACATTTCAATCGACTTTGACTTGGTAAACACTTTTTTACAATCTACTTTTTTCCCCTCTTGTGGTCTTCAGAATTTAGGAAATATTTTTATTTCACTTGTTGGTAAAAGCATAACTTTCAACTTAACTAAAAGGTCTAATTATTTTAATGGATGCCGTATATTTAGAATTAAAATTTTGTGAAGTAGATAGGCACAACGAGAAAATGAATAAAATAAAAATCTTTTATAAACAATTGTCATACAAATTATGACGTCACTGTGTGATCTTTTTGTCTGGTTAAACGATGCCAAAACGTTGAGCAATCATTATGAAGTATGTAGTTATAGTTCAATACAGCTTGACTAGCTGTATCCAAAATGTTGGGAAACTGTGTACAATGTTAAAAGGGTGGTTTACTTTATATTTTAGTTTTTTTTACATAAATATAAATAAGTTATATCCGCCTCGGTGGCCGCATGGTCTAAGACATCACTTTTGTAATATACTAAACTGCTGAAAACTGAGAGATAGGGCCTCAAATCAGATTTGGGTGTAGTGAAGGGGATTTTTTCTAAATGGGTTTCCACTCTTCCTCCACGCAAAAGAAGGTACACTTCCTCTTAATCCAACCTTATTAATACCTAACACATTAGAATAATTTGTCCAAAAGTATAGGCTATAACCCAGTGGTTCCCTACCTGTGTGCCGTGAAATTTTGGACGAGTGCTACCAAAATTTACTAAGAATTTAATTTACTAAAGATTATTATTTTGACTTATTAAAACATTCATATTGGATTTATAACGGATACGTGACTTAAAAACATAATTTGTTTCTTTAACTTTGAATTTATTCGCAACCAAAATAATGGATTAAAGCTAAATAAAAATAAAAATATTTTATCCGCTTTTGGGTTCCCATGTCTATTTCCAGTTTATTAGAAATATATCGATTGTTCGAATATTACGACCACACAAAGAGGTATCTACTTTTTAAGACGCTATATTGGTTATAGAAAGGTGAAATATAGATTAGAATTTATTTTTCGCTCTCTTTTGCAATTATTGTTAGTGACTATTAACATATTTCGGGGGAAGAGAGGGGTCGAGGCTGGGCAGTTATTAGTTGAAATCGTGAACACTTCTTCCTCGCCCTTCCAAACATCCTTTTGGGACAGGTTTATTTTCTTTTACAATGGGGAAGGGTCTTTTACAACATTGCCGAAAAAGTTACTCCAGAAACTAAGTTTATTTATAAAAGGAATGATTTTTGACTCGAAAATATGAACCCTTACATTTCAAACATTGCAAAAATTTATTGTTCAGATTTACATCAACTGCTAGATGCGACCAAGAGAAGTTGGTTCATAATATCTTAAATTGACCTACGCAACAGTGCACATAGCGGCAACCTTTTATTCAAAATAATAGTTGGTTTTAAAGAGGGTTTGACAGCTCCCAGTTTCTTTGTTCGGGAGATTTTCTGGAAACATCGCAAACCCCTTTCCCCCAAAACCCCCTCCCCCAGACACACACCTACACCTACCTCCTCCCCCTTGTCATACCTTTTGTCAGTTTGATTATCTCTAGCTGCAACTCAACAACATATTTCTGTACTTGGATTTATCCGCAGTTCCAGTTTATACCAAAGATGTTGTAAGGGATGGGAAAGGTTTTAGTTGATTGTGATACAGTATTACCAATCTTGATCTAGACAGGGCGACAAAATAATGTAGACCCGGCCTTGGTTGACAGTTTAAATTTTAATATGAAATTTATTTAAAGGACTTTATGTTCGAATGTTTTGGTCGGGAATTCCCATGTTGGAAAATAAGTGATGTCTCCTTCCGCTGAATAATTTGAGAAGTAAGCGTAAAGTGAAGTACTTTAAATTCCCCGTTATATTAAGAGTGCCCTACCATCGTTAGTATTTATTTACAAAGTCAATTTAATTTGAAATTAAATTGAAACATATTTTGAAAACTAACAACATATATCAATATAATTGAATTGTTTTTTGAGTGACAATGAAATATAATTTATCGTTATTGTATTAAAAGTTAAATATTATCGAGAACAAATATTTTCTTATCAAATGTGACTTTCATTATTTTTTTCTAGGAATAACTGTTTAGTTTGCCTTTTGCAGTATTTTACCTTTAGAGGTCCTTTTTCTTATTTTATTATTTAATCTAATGGCAAGTGCCCAGCGTCGCCTGTATAAACTAAATGGTTTCTAGAAATCTCGCTTTAAACTCAAGGTTGTCGTGTTGAGCTCGACTGCTGAGGACGGGGAGATCGAGGTTCGAATCTCGGTCGGGTAAATAGAGGGTTGGTTTTCAACTCTCCCTTCATGCAAATGCGGGCTCACTTCCTCTAATTCAACCTTCCCAATTCCTAATCCATTAGCGTAATAAGTACTTAAAGCGTATAACCCGAACGGGTAGTAAGACGCGCTGCTAAATATTAAAAAAATAATATATTTTCTCTAAATTTGAAGGTTAAATTTTATCGTGGTGAAAGACTTAGAATAAGAAAACAATATACACTCTGAGAGAGACTAAGTCTATGATAGCCCCCTTCCCCTAGCCCATCACTTTGTTTTGTAGCTACCTGTAGTGATTTTCACGGGGTCAAAGGCGTCAGATTCACAATATATGAAAAAGTTGTTAAAAATTACTGATGTACAAATCCTCAAGGGTTGTCCTAAGTATACATGCCAAATTTTAGTTTTCTATATATCTTTGGCTCTTTGGGCCCAAGGTTGTGAGAATAGTATGTTTCCTCGATTAAAGAGTTTGTTTGAAGGTGAGTGTTGCAACCGAGTAACCGCGCGACTGTCTCACCAGCTAGCTATACATCCCGGTGTTTGATCGAAGATAATTACTCGATGTAATATATATTTAATTTAAAAAACCTGATTAGTTACTGGGGTACCTTTACGTACCTACTGGCAGAAGTACCCGGCGTTGTCTTGGCTAGCCCTACATTGAATTTCGTGGTTACCCCGGGGAACGTTTTGCTACCAACATAAATAAAAAACAAACTCTTCGTTTTGTTTCTTCCGACTAAGTTTTTAATTACTGTACTTACTTACTGTATGGCATTAGGAACTCAAAAGTTCATTGCCACACTTAAAAAGGCACTCCACCTATCCCTATCCTGAGCTAGCTCTATCCAGTATAGCTCAGGTCCATTCTAATGTTATCCTCCCATCTGCATCTGGGTCTTTCCACTGGTCTCTTCCCATTGGCTCTACCAGTCAGTGCCTTGATGGTACATGTCCTGCCCACCATAATCTGCGAGATTTAATTATCCTAACAATATCTGTTAATGAGCACAGGGTATGTAGCTCTTCACAATGTAACCTCCTCCACTCCCTAATATCGTCATCCATTTTTGGACCATTCAATCTTTCTAAGCACCTTGTTTTCGAGCATCCTAAGCGTAGTTTGGTAATGTAAGGTACGAGACCATGTTTAGCACCCATAAAGAGCATCAGGTAAAATTATTGTTTTGTATATTCTGAGTTTTACATTCCTTTATAGCAGGCAATATTGCTACAACTAACTGACCAAATACTAGTAAGCATTTCCCGACTGTGTGATTTTCCTAACTTTTAATCTAATACCATTATTGATAGTTAAAATTGTACATAAATATTTGAACTCTGAGTATATCAAATTATATGTTGTTCGCAATAATATTTAACTATATTTTCAGCGCTCATTTATAAACCTATTTCATTATTTTCCTTAATTAATTAAAAAAAAAGTTCAATCAAAATTTCAAATTTCCTATTTCTAGGTGTACATTGTACCCTTTATGTCTTTGTAACGGAAAAATGAGATATTTTTTTTGTTTGTAATGTTAAATTGTGTTTAGATACTAATTTTACTAAACATCGCTTGAGTAGCTATATTGACTATCAATTTTGATCTTATAAACTTTAAGTAAACTATCACGTGATTTGGACGTGATTATTTTATAGCTGCTACTTTGAAACAAAATGCCGTAAGTAAATTATAATTATTCAATGAGATATATGTGTATACCCATGCCAGATTTCAAGTCGGCTGGTAAAGGGGTTTGGGCGTGATAAAGGAACAAATAGACTTAGAGATAGACAGCCGGACAAACATTTCATTTCTATACATAACCAGGGAAGGCAACAAGAGATTATTATACAAAACATCGTTATATTGTATTTTATATAAACGTTCTAATATTTAAGTGTGTGTAAACATTACAGATATGATATTATAATGACACGCATACTATATATATTTTTAGCACCACGTCTTTATACGCATTCGGGTTGTGTTAATTACGACAAAGTGTTAGGGATAAAGGCACTCGTATTACCTCGAAGAGAGTGGGAAACAGTTTATCAAAATGTATCCTCAGTAGACCTGACGAAGACTCGATTTAAATATTAGCGAACAACAGTTTAATCAGTCAGGTTTGTGATTGTACTGAGAAGATTGTAACACACCTCGGTGGCCACATGGTCTAACTCACTAGTCTCGCTCTAGACTAGACTGCCGAGGACTAGGAGATCGTGGTTCGCTCTTGGTCGGGTCTACTGAGTTTTTTTTCACTAATTGTTTTAACACTCTCTTTCCACGAAAATGCGGGTGCGCTTTATCTAAATTACACTTTCCTCATATAAGAACCCATTTGAATAATTAGTACATGGACGTATGACCCGAACGAGTAGTAACACGTGGTGAGTTTAGACTATACAAGTTTTAAAAGCTGTGGTTTGAAACAATGTTTTACAACTTGTTGGAAAATCAATTGAAAAATGTTTGAAAACATTGTAGTCTTAAAACAAATTTCATCTTTTACATGTTACACGTTTCCCGTTGGTTGGCGATAAAGATCAAAGAAACATTTGGTTTTAAAATATTTTGCACAAATAGAAGACAGCTTGTACAGTCGAAAGTTACTGCTATATCCTTCTCAACTTGAATAATATCCCTCTGTGCTAGGGTCCGGGGTTCAATTCTTGGTCCCGGCACAGATTTATCTTATTATCAACCCCTTCCTTGATTCTTCACCTCTGACAAAACGTGTATTAATCACAACTCGTGATTGTGGGGAATACCAGGCCTCCACCGTGGTTCGGATCCCACATTAAACTGTAGGTCCTTCATTTCATCTCAATATCATCCTACTATTACACATTAGCGTAAGAACGTATAACCCGAACGGGTAGTAAGACACGGTGCTAATAATAGAAATAATAATAATAATAACAGTATCCCTAAATGATGTATTCTCTCTCTCTAGTCAACTATCATAAACTTATATATAATTTGATAAGCTCGTTTCCAGTAATAGAACTTATGAGGAAATGGCTGAACAGATTTTGACAAACGAACACTCATTTTAAAGGTTTGAGGTTCAGGATGCCGATAAAAATAGTGACCTAAAACTAGAACCCAATATTCATAGCGAATTTACCACGTTTTCCCTTTGTGTGGGTAGTGACTCATCTCTACAATCTTTATTTGTATACACTACCATGGAAACCATGATTTGTGTATTGTTTTAGGTCGGTAAATAAAATTTTTCTCTGTGAGAATTTGGAATAATCCTGATTTTTATTTTTTTTATTTCTACCTTAAATTTTATTTTAATTGTAATAATTATGATATCTGATTTTTTAAATATATATTTTATCTTAGTGTAGTGTGAGTAATGGTCGCCTTGGCAGCACGTTTGTTTTAGTTGCTGTTACCCGGGGTTATTAACTTTTTAAGGTGGTTCCCTGGTAGTTTACATCTTTGGAAAAAAACTAAACATATCAGAAATGTAATATTTGCATTATTTTTTTACTTACCCTTTTTGCAGCCATTTTCTATCGTGGTTTCCTTTTCGGCTTATTTTCATTGATTATAAATTTCTTTATGGGAGCCATCTTGATTAGTTAAGTAGTTCGCGAACCCGACACACGAGCGTGTTGCTAGGCGAGCATTTTTCTGCCGCAAAATGGTAGAGGGAGAAAAAGTGTATTATTATTATTGTTTTTTTTTTTTGCGGGCAGTATTTTCTATTATGAGTAAGGCTATAAATGTTTTGTAGATTTTTATGAAAGCAGATTTTGCTATTGTAAATTTTAAGAATTATCTTCTATGGTCGTATTTGGTTAGATGTAAAGTCTTAATGGAAATTTTTATATTTTTGCGGGAATCTTGCCGCCTGTTTCGGGCAACTTTGGGGGTCGTTCTAGGAAGACGCGAGGTAGCGGCGAGGCGGGGAGATTCCTGCTAGGAGAGGGCAGAGGGGAAAAAGTTCGGGCGGAGAGCGGAGGTTCCTGGTTGGAGCTCCGTGGCGTTTGTTTTTCTCTTTGTGGAAAGTTTTTTTTTTCTCAAGCAGTGAATTTGCCTAGTATTTTTTTGAAGTTAAGATCGCGTGTGTGCCTCAGCCCTCGCAGGAAGATATTTTTACCACAGGCAAAGTCTGGTAAGGCTAGGCTCTAATCGCTGCGTGAGAAGACTCCACTAACTTGGTGAGCCCACTCATTGCTGGGGGTTAGCCAAAGAGCTATTCCTTTTTCTGCTTTTCTATGAACCACATTTCTTTTTTTTTTATTCGTGCAATTTGCCGTAATCTTCGTGGGTAAATTTTGTGAAACCCGCATATATAGGATATATACACTTATATATAATGACTAAGATGAGTGTAACTGTTTACGGCCTTTAAGAGTGCCAAAGACTCGGGTCCACCATACACCGGAACTTACCCAGACAGAGCTTCGGGATGAACATTTGGTTTTTTTTTGTTTTTTTTCATTTTTTTTTTTAAATATTATATCTTTATCCAATACATGAACATTTTTGGAAGGTTACTTCAATAGTGCTATACCATCTCACAAGGTTTATTTTTCTTCAATATGTACAGGGGTGAAAATATTGTATATAATAATGTGTATTACTGGTCGACCTGATAGGTAGGGGTTTATTTTTTTAAATTTTGTTCAGAGCACTAAAGAGGAAAGGAGCTCAGTAAAATAAATAATTGGTTCCTTTATTTTTTTTTTTTTTTTTTGTTACCAGTACATTTTTTTTCTTTCTTTCTTTAGTTTACCTGTTTACCTTTCACCATGGTTTTTTTTTGTGTGCAAATACCATACTAATACACCCTAAGTAGTATAAATTATGATTTAAGTTTTGCTATCATAGTTAGAGTTATATCCCATTTTTCTTTTAGGAGAGTTGTGTATAGGTGTTTTATTTTTGTGTGTGTTTTTCTCGTGCTCTACCACTCAGCCTTAGCGGATATATGTATGTGTCAGCAAACTGGAACAGCTGGGTTTTTTGCCAGGTAAGGTTGAACATGTTATTAGTACCAGCAAATGGTCTATCCGCCCATCCCGCCACATACACCCAGAAGAAATTACCCCAAACTCGTGGTTTTTTTAATCTATATTTCATTCATGCTAAGTGTGTTGTATATTTAGTTAGGGGTTGTAACCTTCGGTTTTCGACGACGTCTTGTTAAAGTGGCGCCCAACGTGGGGCTTTTCGTATGTATGTGGATGGATGTGCTCATTTAGGATAGGGTGTTGCCAGAACCATTTTACAGTGTCATTTGGGAATGAGCAACGGTAACAGGTATTTTTTGAGGAGTTTGGGCAAGCTAAGGGTCTCAAACATGGCTCAAACACCAGAACAAGAGGCATTGTTGGACCAGGGGGAAAGTGAACAGGAGGTTCGAGTCCCCGATGCTGTCAGTCATATAGAGAGTAACCCGACAGAGCAGGGACTGTTTACTCAGGGTGAGACCACACCAGGACAGACTACCCACTCAACAACCTTGACACAGAACGTGACGGAACCCACCGCAAACATACTAGCAGAGATACTTGCTTCGTTGCAACAACTGACAACCAGCCAAAAACAGCTCGCTGCTAACCAACAACAGACAGGAGATGACATACGGACGTACATTAGTGACTTGACTAACTCTTTAAGGGTGGAGTTTACCACTGAGTTGGGGAAAATGAGGGAAGACTTCAAGGGTAGAATGGAATCCTCCCACAGGACATTCACCCAGGGTCAAGCACAGGTCAAGCAGGAAATGGAGACATCAAAAGCCACTATGACTGCTGTTTTGGAGTCAAACCACAGATCGGTTGAACTCCAGATCGAACAACAGGACGTCCAAATTGAGGAAGGATTACGGTCCATAAACGAAGAAATCCAAGCAGTGAGGGAGTCCCAGAGGGAGAGCGTACAAGGGATAAATGACGTAGTTGCGACACTGCGGAGCGAGAGTAGAGACTTGGCTCGAGCCCAAGCTAATTTGGAGGGGCGTGTCAGCGATACGGCAGAGACCATAAAGGCTATGCAAGGACAGGTACATAGCCTGGCGGCTCGGACTGTACCTCTCGGCTCTAGCTGCCCTGAACTAGTCACCCCAGCGCTGATGACATTGTTGGGCGAGCGTTCACTCGAAAGCCAGTTGCCCAAGTTCCAACAACAGAGTCACCGAGGACCCGTAAGATATCTTGAGGACCTGGAAGAGCTATTTGAAGGTCACCAATTATCTGACCGGGACAAAGTGAGGCATGCGGGTAACTCACTCGTGGGGAACGCAGCGCCATGGTGGACCGTCAATAAAGATGGCATAACAAGCTGGAGTGATTTTAAGATCAAGTTCTTGGCAATGTTTTGGTCAGCCGAAATACAGGGTCAAATGCGAGCCAAGCTTCATGAGTCCCGCTACACAGAGTCTACAGGTACTTTGGAGAAATACCTTGCGGACATTTACTCAAAGAGCCGGGATTTTGATTCACCTATAACGGAATCAGAGCTCATTTATATGGTGACTCAACAATTGCCCCTCAGGCTCCGAGAAATGTTGATAGGAGCTAGCTACGGAACCTTAGAGGAGTTTAGAACAGGCTTGCTCAGAGTTGACGCTCTGGAGGCCGACAGGAGACGGGACCGTAATGCAGCGCCTAGGTCACCACCTCAGGGGTTCTCAAACAGGGATAGGCAGGTTGAATACTCCCTCGACCGGGTGATAATTGGAGAAGGGAGCAAGGGTATAGGGAAACCCCAAATAGGTCTGGTAATGGGCAGAACCCCCAAGGTCACCATGATAGAGGCCCCCCTAACAGTAGACCACCTTATGTGAGAGCTGGGGAATGGAGACCCCATAGTAATCGGGACCAACCCTACAGAAGAGGGGAGGGACAAGGTTCTGATGGAAGGCCCTCAAGGGAGACCCCGCACTTTAACCTAAGCAACACCAATAACTCATCTTACACCAGAGGAAACCCTAATGTGGGAAATAGCCCTACACCCCGACGGGACCAAAACCCCCCACATTTTGACATCAATGCCATAGTGAAGGAAGGGGAAAACTGAAGACCTGTAACTCGGACGACCCAGCGGGGAAGCAGGTTCTGCAGGAACTGGGACATAACATTGAAGAAATAGTAGGTTGTGGTACACTTGGTATGGACTTGAGAGAGGCGTTGTTGGAGGAAGATGAAGTGAGTGGTCCCCGGAGATCCCCCATTGCCCCGAACTAACACTGGAGGTGGAAGGGATAGCATTTAAGTGCCTACTCGATTCGGGGGCAGAGATTAGTTGCATCTCCGAGGAGGTGGCGGAGCGGTTGAAGATGACAGGAAGGCCAATTCCCACTTTTCCAGTCCCGATGATGAAGATTTTGGGGGTAACGAGCAGGAAGAGCCCACCCATACGCCATCAGATGTTACTTTCTATTATGTTGCGGGGAAAGAACACTAAAGCTAGGTGCCTAGTAGTAAAGGGCCTAGTTAAACCTGTCATATTAGGGATCGACTACTTAACGGAACAGCGGATTATTTTAGACTTTACAAAGCGTCAGGTTTATGAAGGCTACCAGGAAGACAGGGAAAGGAGGAATTTGGTGACCGAAGATTGTGATTGGTCTGTAAATGTAGACAAAGAAGTAGTAAGGGTGGCAGCACTAAGTCTTCAACAATCCGCTCATAAAATAAAACCTCTCATTTCAAGAACAACCACCATGCAAGTATGTACCACTTTACACGATCAAAGCAAGTTTGAGAAAACTGTCATGGAGCTAGAACACCTCGACTCGAGACAGAAACATGACCTACTGCGAGTCTTATGGAGATGTCGAGAAGCGTTTTCCGAGCGACTGGGATTGAATAATTTATATCAAGCAGACATCCCACTAACCACACAGAAGGGTTATTTTTATGCTAGCTATCCACTGCCTAAAGCATACGAAGCTGAGCTGGACAAACAAATACAGACTATGGTTGACTATGGTATCATTAGTCGTGGTTCGAGCCCCTACGTCAATCCTCTTGTGTGTGTGATTAAGAAAGACAAGACGGTTAGACTGTGTCTCGACGCCAGGAAGTTGAACGCTCTCATCCAAAAGGACTATGAATCCCCGACTAATATATCCGACATGTTTCAAGAGGTTCGAGAAGTCAAGTTCATGTCAACAGTTGACTTGACACAGGGATATTTTCAACTTAGTTTGAAACCTGACGTTAGGCCTTACACGGCATTCTTGTATCGTTCGCGCCAGTATTTGTTCAACGTACTACCATTTGGGCTCCGAAATGCTGTAGCAGAGTTTACTCGTTGCATGGACTTGGTCTTAGGATCAGAATGTCAAGATTTTGCAAGAGCTTACGTGGATGATATCCTGATTACATCGGCTACGTTCGAAGACCATTTGGCACATTTAGAACACACTTTCAAGCGCATAATTGAGTGTGGCATGACCTTGAAATTAAAAAAATCATTGTTTTGTAGGAAGGAAGTACCATTTCTAGGCCACATATTGACTTGTAATGGTGTTAAAATGGACAGAGAAAAGCTCAAAATTATATATGATTTCCAACCCCCCACTTCCAAAACTGGAGTCAAAGCTTTTCTCGGACTAATTGGGTTCTATCGGGGTTACACGTGTAAACTAGCTGAAAAAGGAGCCCCGTTAACTGATCTACTTAAGAAGAGTGCTTTGTGGAGGTGGACCGCCATCGAAGAAGCTGCTTTCCAAGCTGTGAAGAATCTCTTCATAGAAACCAGGACCCTCAGACAGCCCATCATGGGAGAAACTTTCTTCGTCACCACAGATGCTAGTGATTACGCGCTGGGAGCCACGATCAGCCAACTTGACTCCAGTGGGCAGCAACAGTATATCGCCATGAACAGCAGGAAGCTGAACTCTGCAGAACGGTGGTACACTGTAACCGAAAAGGAGTGTCTTTCAATAGTATGGACTCTACAACGTTTCCGTAGTCTACTGCTAGGACAGAAGATTGTCATACTTTCTGATCACCGGGCCTTAACTTTCTTGAACACTTGCCGCCTCAAGAGCGACCGACTAGCCCGTTGGGCTTTAGTAATACAGGAGTTTGGTTTAGAGTTGGAGTACACCCGGTAAAGACAATCAACAAGCCGACACTTTAAGTCGCTACCCATCAACGAAGATGGACAGCCCGAACCGGAACCATCAAGAAGTCCCGACAGTTTCTTGGTACTCCCAGCCATGTTAGAAGGGGACACCAGCCTGGAAGGACAATTATGTGACATAAAGAACCTTCAAAGACAAGACCCTGATACGCTACAGATCCTACAGCAGCTAGAAACCCCAAATTCAACAGACACTACAGAAAACCTGATAAAACTGTCAAGAAAATATGCCATCAAGCAAGGTATCCTGTACAAGAGGAGTACTTCAGAGCACCCTTTGGACCTTACTGGGCAAGTCTATATGCCCTCCATGCTGAGAGAAAGGTTAGTCCTACATGCACACCTGAAATTGGGACATTTCGGTTCCTTCAAAGTTTACCATTTTCTCAGGCGCTATGTGTTTTGGCCTGGTTTGTACTCGGATTGTCAACGGTTTTTGCGAAAGTGTGAATGGTGTCAGAAAACCAAGCATTCTAATGTAATATATGAAGGGGAATATCAGGCCATTATTCCGTCCGGGCCAAATCAGCTTGTGGCCGTTGACCTTTTCGGACCTCTTCCCAAGGCTACCAGAGGCCTGACCTACATTTTTTCGATGGTAGACGTGTTCTCTAAATTCTACAGACTATTCAGTTTAAGGCCCGCCATGGCAGACGCTTGTCTAAGCAGGGTTCAAGCATACACTCAGAGTGTTGGTACTCCTAAGCAGATCCTCAGCGACCACGGGAGTCAATTTACAGCGAAGAAGTGGGCACGTGAGTTGAGTGCGATAGGGGTACAAGCCACTTACAGCTCCATTAGGCATCCTGCCTCCAACCCATGTGAGAGGGGTATGAAGGAAATAGGTCGATTCCTTCGCTGCTACTGTTCTAGGAAGCATACCACCTGGCCAAATTATGTACATCTCCTGGAGGAGCTGCTAAATACCCTAACTCACACTTCTACCTTGCTTACCCCTTATGAGGTTCATTTCGGGAAGCGGAAGGAGACATTTTTGGACCGCCATTTTCAGGAGCCGGGATTGTCAGATGAGAAACCCAGTATAGAGAGCCCAGAAGCTGTGTTGCAGATACTGCAGAAGAGAGCTTCCAGACACCTACAGAAGACAGCGGCAGCTCGGCTGAAACAGCAAAAGAAAAAAGCTCCAATACCTTGGATAGTGGGTGATAAGGTGTTACTACGCGAAAACCCAGCCTCTGATTATTTCAGCAAAGAGACCAAGAAGTTGTTTCCTCTGTATTCAGGTCCTTACCAGATCAATAGAATCATAAACAGAAATGCATTTGAGCTGATCGAGCTAGAAGATGATTCTATAAAGGGAGTTTTTAATGCTACACTGCTAAAAAAGTGGGTTGAATAAACTAAATTCTGTTTTGGGGTTATGCCTATATATGTAACTGCTACATATATAATATATATATATATATATAACAAGAAGAAAACATAAGAGAAACAGCTAGATTTGTTATAACCCATCCCATTTAAGTGTAATACTCTGGTAAAGAGTCTACGGGGCTACACACTAGTAAATTATCTACATAAAGACTTTCAGATTATAATTTTAAGCAGAATATTCATATTTTGTTATGGTTTTTTTTTTTTTTTTTTTTTTAATTTAGGTCAGAACCCTCGGTTTGAATCCAAGTTGCTAGTTTTGTTGTTTAGGTTAGGTTTATTTAGAGATTTGGTTTACCTTGTTTTTTTTTTGTTTTTTTTCTCTCTTGAATTGGTTTTCCGTTTCATTCACCAGTGATGGTTGAGGTTCGGGATAGCTTGTCGTGTGGAGTTGAGCCACTTGGTGCTGGTGACCGAAGCTTGTGGAACTGGTGGACTTGCTGTGGTTCGTTTGACAGACTGGACGAGACAGTGACCTTGACAGACGGAATACAGTATAGTATAGTTTTGGGTTACTTTGTCATATTGTTCATTTTATCTATATATGTATTTTCTTTTTCTTTTTTTTTTTGTACCGAAAGGTTCTTGGGGTTTTGTTTAATTTTTATTTTTGTTTTTATTAATTTTTAGATAATGGTTTAGTACTTAATTTTGATCTAATATAGGTCTGTTTAGAATCTGGTTTAGTGGGTCACACTTTTTGGTTTTGATTAATTGTATCTGTATTCTTACTCTAATTATGGGTTTTTAGCACCTAAATTTGTTTTGAGTTAAGAGTCTAGAAGGCGTGTTTATATTAAGTTCAGGCTTTGGGGTTAGGGATACCTTAGTTGTTTGTGTGAACACAAGTCTGATGTAGATTTAATGGATAGTTCGAGCCCACTTTTGAAAAAAGCTAAAACAACCTTATCTGTGCAGAAGCGGCTGTGTCCAGTATGTAACTATTTTGTTGTAAAAAGAAAACTATTAATTAGAAATTGTAGTGATATGTTTAACTGCAGGACTTAATAAGGAAGCTAGATGAGGAGTCTTATTAACAGAGTTAATTTCTATGTCAAATGTTTTACAATGCTTTCATATAACATGAGTTTGTAACTATAATGTGACATTTGTTTGTGCTTTGCTAGGCTATGCAAGCCAACTACTTGTGGTGTTGATCATGTTAAAGAGGAGGGTTCAGAGACTATTTAGAGGATTATAATTATAAACCAAGGTCTAAAGGACATTATGAATTTGTTCTATCGTGTACAGACTATGTTTGGTGAAAGTCATTTAATTCTAGGCCTAACAGTAATGTTTGTGTCTCCACTCTGTAAAGTAGGCAAATCCAAGGTGGATGTGTTTATACCAGTTTATTAAGTATTAATCAAGAAAGGACAAGCAACAAGACACTGTGTGCAATTATTTGAGAATTTTGAAGTATTTTATATATAAAAGGTGGTTGATACTCTCACGTTGAGAAATCTTGGTCCGACCAGGTATGATGTGTTGTGACGATCTTTGATGTTTGACAGCTATAAGCAGCAAGGACTACTTTCGCTTGACCTGTAAATATAATTTGTTACTTTACATAATTCGGTAAAAGTAAGAACAAACCAAGGAAAAACTTTTGTAACTGAGATGTGTATATGTTTGTTTGTAAATAACTGTGACGCTGATTAATTCCAATGATGTATAGTGGTACCAACATTGTGTTTGTAACTGTCTAGGGAATTATTAAAAATTCTTTAACTTTCTTAGAATCACGTAGGAACAGATTTTAACGTGGTTAAAACCTGCCCTACGAGATTACGGGGCACTGTGAGAATTTGGAGTAGTCCCTGATTTTTTATTTTTTTTATTTCTACCTTAAATTTTATTTTAATTGTAATAATTATGATATCTGATTTTTTAAATATATATTTTATCTTAGTGTAGTGTGAGTAATGGCCGCCTTGGCAGCACGTTTGTTTTAGTTGCTGTTACCCGGGGTTATTAACTTTTTAAGGTGGTTCCCTGGTAGTTTACATCTTTGAAAAAAACTAAACATATCAGAAATGTAATATTTGCATTATTTTATTACTTACCCTTTTTGCAGTCATTTTCTATCGTGGTTTCCTTTTCGGCTTATTTTCATTAATTATAAATTTCTTTATGGGAGCCATCTTGATTAGTTAAGTAGTTCGCGAACCCGACACACGAGCGTGTTGCTAGGCGAACATTTTTCTGCCGCAAAATGGTAGAGGGAGAAAGAGTGTATTATTATTATTGTTTTTTTTTTTGGCGGGCAGTATTTTCTATTATGAGTAAGGCTATAAATGTTTTGTAGATTTTTATGAAAGCAGATATTGCTATTGTAAATTTTAAGAATTATCTTCTATGGTCGTATTTGGTTAGATGTAAAGTCTTAATGGAAATTTTTATATTTTTGCGGGAATCTTGCCGCCTGTTTCGGGCAACTTTGGGGGTCGTTCTAGGAAGACGCGAGGTAGCGGCGAGGCGGGGAGATTCCTGCTAGGAGAGGGCAGAGGGGAAAAAGTTCGGGCGGAGAGCGGAGGTTCCTGGTTGGAGCTCCGTGGGGTTTGTTTTTCTCTTTGTGGAAAGTTTTTTTTTTCTCAAGCAGTGAATTTGCCTAGTATTTTTTTGAAGTTAAGATCGCGTGTGTGCCTCAGCCCTCGCAGAAAGATATTTTTACCACAGGCAAAGTCTGGTAAGGCTAGGCTCTAATCGCTGCGTGAGAAGACTCCACTAACTTGGTGAGCCCACTCATTGCTGGGGTTAGCCAAAGAGCTATTCCTTTTTCTGCTTTTCTATGAACCACATTTCTTTTTTTTTTATTCGTGCAATTTGCCGTAATCTTCGTGGGTAAATTTTGTGAAACCCGCATATATAGGATATATACACTTATATATAATGACTAAGATGAGTGTAACTGTTTACGGCCTTTAAGAGTGCCAAAGACTCGGGTCCACCATACACCGGAACTTACCCAGACAAAGCTTCGGGATGAACATTTGGTTTTTTTTTGGGGTTTTTTCATTTTTTTAAAAATATTATATCTTTATCCATTACATGAACATTTTTGGAAGGTTACTTTAATAGTGCTATACCATCTCACAAGGGTTTTTTTTCTCTCAATATGTACAGGGGTGAAAATATTGTATATAATAATGTGTAATACTGGTCGACCTGATAGGTAGGGGTTTATTTTTTTAAATTTTGTTCAGAGCACTAAACAGGAAAGGAGCTCAGTAAATTAAATAATTGGTTCCTTTATTATTTTTTATTTTTTTTTGTTACCAGTACATTTTTTTTCTTTCTTTCTTTAGTTTACCTGTTTACCTTTCACCATGGTTTTTTTTGTGTGTGAAAACACCATATTAATACACCCTAAGTAGTATAAATTATGATTTAAGTTTTGCTATCATAGTTAGAGTTATATCCCATTTTTCTTTTAGGAGAGTTGTGTATAGGTGTGTTTTTTTTTGTGTGTGTTTTTCTCGTGCTCTACCACTCAGCCTTAACGATTATATGTATGTGTCAGCAAACTGGAACAGCTGGGTTTTTTGCCAGGTAAGGTTGAACATGTTATTAGTACCAGCAAATGGTCTATCCGCCCATCCCGCCACATACACCCAGAAGAAATTACCCGAAACTCATGTTTTTTTTTTATCTATATTTCATTCATGCTAAGTGTGTTGTATATTTAGTTAGGGGTTGTAACCTTCGGTTCTCGACGACGTTTTGTTAAATCTCTTTGGTTAAAAATAACAGCAGTTCAACAATTCTTACTTAAGAGGCTTTGTGAAACAAATAGATAGAGAACTGGGAGAGGGATAGTTTGAAAGCTATCACTGTAGCGTGAAGGGG
The DNA here is from genome assembly GCA_039000515.1 of Timema cristinae. Classification (NCBI taxonomy): domain Eukaryota; kingdom Metazoa; phylum Arthropoda; class Insecta; order Phasmatodea; family Timematidae; genus Timema; species Timema cristinae. The sequence continues at coordinate 84,996 of JBCFYV010000366.1, forward strand.
GAGAATATATATTTTGTTATCCAAATTAAACAGCAAAACCTAGATATCTATGTAAAATCGACAGCCTTTAATGACTCAACTTCTAACTATAAAGTCGAGGGAGGGCTTATTACAATAATATATCTTTTCCCGATAAGATATTTCGAATACATTTTAGGGCAATAATCTGCAGATACCACTACGACGATCCCCTCGTATTTAAAACACGCTCAAAGTTCGGGCTGGTCATCCGAACAAAAATACTGAAACTGCTATTATTTATCAGCTCCCCAGCCAACAGGTCAAGGTCATGTTGGAGATCAGATCACAGGTCACTCACACAGTAGTGATCTCTAGCTAGTTAAGATGGACATCTAGCCCAAAACCATCTTTAAGCCCTTTTATCGCTGCAATGAGGACATCCTTCTCAGACGCCAGGATGCAGACTGACTGCAACTTGTTTAATAATGGCACTTTTCGTTCTCGATATTTTACAAAATCGTGTGTGGAAATCAGGCAGGTTTGGGGGGATTAATTAATTATAACAGTGATTATGCCCCTTATATAAGGAGTTTTTTTAAGGTACAAGACATCTATTAAAGACATACATCAATGGGCTCGTGAACAAAATGTACTAATCTAGTCCAATTTACCGGAAACGGAGAGTTCGAGGTTTAAGCCCTGACCCGATGTAATGAACTAATTTTTCCTTGTGTTTACATACTTTGCCCCTATATAAATTCTACCTTCCTCGTTCCTACTCTACTTGATTGAAATGTAGGCCTATATATACTGTATGGATAGGCAGAATATGGAGATAATTAGCTGTGGTATTTCCTATAAAAAATATTTTGAATTCGATTCTGGAAACGAGTGTGATTTTTGATCGAATTTAATTATTAAACGATGACTAAACAAAATAAGAAATCTTTAAATATTACAATTTCTAAATATATTTTAGGCAACTTGTGTTTTAATTTTTTTTTAAATTCATTTGACAATTGTAGAGGGGACCTGGTGGTCTAGGGGGTAATGTGTCGGAAATCTGTCTGGAGTCTGGGGTTCTATCCTCGGTCCCGACACACCATTTATCTGATTACCAAACCCTTCCTTCACCTCTGACAAGACGTGAATTAATCACAACTTATGAATGTGGGGAATGCCTCCAACGTGGTTCGGATCACACGTTAAACTGTAGGTCCTCCATTTCACCTCACAATCACCCTACCATTACACATTAGCGTAAGTGCGTATAACCCGAACGGGTAGTAAGACGCGGTGCTAATAATAATAATAATAATAATAATATAAAACATTATTATTTACTTAATTCACAAATAATGGATTAACTATTATTTGTGAAACAATTAAATTTATTCATATCTGTTACTGCTATCTTTTGTCATAACCTATAACGTGATTTATGTTTTATTGTTTGGAGTGCTCTCTAACGGTTCAATGCTAAACTAATGGTTATATCTGGTTTTAAAGTCGCATGTTGTCACCCTGCTCATCTCTTCTTTCTCCTAGAATAAACGGTTATGTGGTTGTGGAATTCTTCTGTCAGATGATTCTTTGATAATTTTATTTGAATTCATTTTAATGCTGAAAACCTTACAAAAATAATTTTCCTCTTATTTCAACCATGGCCTTCTTCGTCAAGAAGTAGAAATATTCAAAATTATGTTTCATTTAACATTAAAAACACCGTATCGTGAACCATAAAGAAACATTATTTTCTTGTAAAGAATTAATATTGCAGATACATAAAATATCAGCACAATATCACCATAATTAATATAATCAGTAATCAAAACAGTTTTTAACACACTTAGTGACTTAATGATAAATTGATTTTTTTTTGTTTTGTTAAAAATATGCTTTGTTTAACATACACAAAGTTAATTTTATTTATATATAACTAGTTTTGACTCACAATCTACTGTTTTTTTTACATTTAATTGACAGTCTAGTATATCAACCAAGATATTCAAGAAGAAATGTTTTGAAGATATTTGTGGTATAGTAAAATTATAAATTTATTCAAGTAAAGCCAGCTACAGGAAACGTTAATAAACTACTTATGATTACCATCATGATTAATAAATAAGAAGTTTTTTATTAGTCAAACTCATTTTCCCAAAAAGATTAAATTTGTTGATTATTTCTTTTATTAGCAAGACAAACAATTATTTTATTAATTAA